>JAYMTP010000442.1:0-33899 GCA_036897365.1 Geranium brycei | reverse complement strand
ACGATGGAGGAAGCCGCCGGAGCCGTCGCCGGAAAGCTGACCGGAGCTCTCCGGCGGAATCGAACCCATGTGTTTCTTACAAAAGTCAGGCTCAACTCTGAACTTGACCCGACTATGATAATTTTCCTTATAGGCTTATAACTTCCTTCTTCTGTATAACTTGTTTCCTTCAGAGTTAGAAATGAATTGAGTTCAAAAGGAAGCAAAAAGTTAAATTTACTGGCTTATCGTTAATAAATATATCATGGGGGAGAAACCAAATTAGAAAGAGTGTATTCCTTTATGGGATTGAGTGAAATTGTATTCTGCTAGTTGTTCCTATAGATTGTGTGCTGAGAAAAATAATGTGCAGCATACAAATTCTGTGTTATTTAGATATTTTTGGTTTTCGTTTTTTTCTTGCAATTAATATAGCTGCCTTTTTTTGTTTCTTCCATACATTACTCCGCTGAGAAATGAGTACTGCATCCTGCATGACTCCTGTTGTTCACGTGTCCTGAAGCATGGATCCAAGTTCATTGTTCTTATTAGTGTTGAGAGACATGATGGATATTTTTTGACTTGGAATTTTATGGTGATGGCCCAGCTGAAACTGTAACATACAGAATATTTTACCGTATAAATAGATCTGGGACCGGTCATCTTACCCTCAGAGAGCTGAAACGTGGAAACTTAATAGATGCAATGCAACATGCTGATGAGGAAGAGGACATAAACAAAGTATTGAGGTAGATATACTGACCGAGTAAACCTGGTATATTCCTCTTTTGTTTCTTAGGCAATTTATGTATGTCCTTTGTCTATACCAAACGATAAACCTTCCTTAAAGTGACCAAGCTATTTACCACTTCACCCAACATTTGTCGGTAGTGGTTTGTTTCTCATTTAGTAAAACTATACCGTGCTCTCAAAGTTATACAGTTTAAGCATGTCTTAAAATATTAGGTTTTGGAAAAATATTAGGCTGGAAACTTGTGACATGTTTTTATTCTATTTGTTATTCTGTCCACACAAGTGCTGATAGTTTTTGCTAATTGCTTTGAGATCCCAATAGTCTAGGATATAATGGCAAATTCTCTAGTTGATAATAAAGTTTAATTATCAGTGTCATGGGGCTCACAATGAACCTGTGCCCAGTATTGAGTCATATGGCTTAGCCTGGTCATTCCAGATCAATCCTCTAGCTGCTTGATCTTGAGCTAATTGATTGAGGGAAAAGAAACCAGTCCAACGAGTAATCCTTAGGCATGTATGCTCCCATGGTTAATAGCATCAAACTTACACACTACTATATGATGCAAACGAGACTGTGCTTGTAATATCACAAATCTGACATTTAATACATGGCATATTGCCCTTTCCTTTTCCCTTATGTTGCAGATACTTCTCATACGAGCATTTTTATGTTATATACTGCAAGTTTTGGGAGTTGGATACAGACCATGATTTCTTGATAGACAAAGAGAACCTTATCAGATATGGTAATCATGCACTTACCTACCGAATCGTTGATAGAATATTTTCTCAGGTTTGTGTTACTCAGATGGTACTTTTATTCTATAGTTAAACACAATGCTACTTGCTGAAACAATGTTTCCTTCATTGAAAGATTTATCTCCCATTATACTCAAAATTTACCTTTTCTGTTCTTTTCTTAAGTGTTTCACTTGTCACTTCTATATATATATATGACCTCAGGTTGGCAGAAAGTTCACTAGTAAGGTTGAAGGAAAGATGGGGTATGAAGATTTTGTTTACTTCATACTTTCAGAAGAGGATAAGTCATCTGAGCCTAGCCTTGAATATTGGTATTTACACAATTCTCATTTGGTTATAGTAAATTTCAGTCATAATGTTTCAGTATGGTAAATGTCATGCCCACTTCATGAGTAGTGGTATCTTAATTTTCCCTGAGAGTGTCGACTGAATATATTTGCACTTTTAATTGTCTGTCTTGAAAAGTTTTTTTTTTCATTGGAACATTAGGAGATCAGATGCATAAGTTAGCCCTGGGATGCAATGCATCTTCTAAAAGCTCATTTTAGATGAACTTTGGATTTTAGAACGATTGAGTTTCAGACTTATGATGTTATTATTTTTATCTCCATACAATCTTGATTGTTTCCTGGGTTCCTAGATTCCGGCTAAGCAACAAAAGTTGGTATCCCAAATTTTGTTTCCTATGATGTGTAGTTTTCTGACATGATCTCCTTTGTAGGTTCAAATGCGCAGATTTGGATGGAAATGGGATTTTGACTCGGAATGAAATGCAATTCTTTTACGAGGAGCAGTTGCATCGGATGGAATGCATGGCACAGGAGCCTGTTCTTTTTGAGGATATACTTTGTCAGATAATTGACATGATTAAACCTGAGGTTCCCCCCTATTTGCTATTTTGGCCTTTCTTACCATATTCTTCTGTAATTTGCTTCTCAATTGCAAAATGTGCTATTGGCATGATACATCTAGAAAAGAGGTTTCTTGCAACCTCTGGTATGTGTTTTATCAGATATCTCTTGAAAAGAGACTTCCAGAATTTGGGTGTTTATGTTCTAATTATTTGTTAACAAATAGTCGGTCTAATAATTTCTAATTGACTTCACCTAGCCACTAGAAATCCATCTTTCAGTAATATCTACTGGACTGCTTTAGATTATATTTTTGTTGCTCAAACATTTTCTTCCTTACAGAATGAGAGCTATGTTACACTGCGTGACCTGAAAGGCTGCAAACTTTCTGGAAGTGTTTTCAATATCCTGTTCAACCTTAATAAATTTATGGCTTTCGAAACTCGTGACCCATTTCTCATCCGTCAGGTATATGAAATACTTTGATTTGTGTCCTTTCATAATACAGTAGAAGCAATTGTTTGTGTAAAAGTAACACTTAACTAACGTCTAATACTGTGATGGTGTAATGTGCAGGAGCGTGAGAATCCAACTTTGACAGAGTGGGATCGCTTTGCACATAGAGAATATATCAGACTTTCCATGGAAGAAGATGTTGAAGATGTCTCCAATGGTAGTCCTGAAGTTTGGGATGAATCACTTGAGGCACCCTTCTAACCTGAATTAGGTAAGCTACTCCAGCTTAGATGATGTGGTGGTTCCAATAGTAGTAGCATCAGAATTAATTCACTGTTTTGGCAAGATTTTCAAATTGTGCATGCTGTCTCTTACAATAAATTGGCTGTATGTATCAACAAATGATAAATAAATAAATGATGCTAGTTTCTGTTAGTTCAAATCAAGCGATGAACAATTGATGCATGGTCTAACATATGTGCACCACCTACCTTGTTCTTGTCTCTGTCCTGCATCTTATGGCTGTGATGATGAATCATATAACATGTTTCCATCTTAGGTTACATTTAGTAATGACAGGTTCGATTCTTACTGTGAAGTGAACTGCTGAAGTTTAGGAGTAGAGTGACTAAATCCTATATAACAGAGTCTTGATCTGCAGGTGTTGGGAAAAAGTGGTTTGAATTCTTCCAAACTGGCCAACAGATCCAAGAGAGTGAAGTATAACAGGTGGACGGATGGAGCTTGGCGGTGGGTGCAAATGTATCATGCGATGTAATGGCTGGGAGGAGGGAAGTATCCCAGTATGTTGTCTCGGTCAAGTAAATTAAACCGTGCATAGATAGAAGGGCTAATGGGTGAGAAGAGAAGAGGTGGTTAATGGAAATGTCATTTTTTATAGTCAAAAGTTATCAGTCAAGCATTTTTCTCCTCCCCGTCTTTTATTTAATGTTTCACTCAAGTTATTGTTGCTTCTTCTGTTAATTGGCAGTGCTCCAGTTCAGTCAAGTTTTGATGTGGTGCACAATTAATTGGCCAGATTGCTAACTAAATCCTACCCTCCTTCCTGAATATATGAGAGTATTGATTCATAACATACTAAACTAGTTTGTTGGGTTAGACAGAGGGAGGGTGACCTAAGACATTACTAACACATTATATCTTTGTTTTGCTTTGCTTTGCTTTGGTCACCACCCAGCAAGTATTTAATTATTAGGGACGGTGTATCTTCAGACTAGCACTAGCACCAGCAGAGAGCAACAACAATCCAACCAACCTTCCTCCTGTAGTAATAATTTGAATGAAATGGAAGATAATGGAACATTCATTGCAATCATGTATTATAGGAGCATTCAATTCAATTATGTGAAATTCCGGTCTTCTCTTCTACATCGAGTTTCATCACATTAGGTTGCTCAAGCTCCCAAGTCCAAATCAATTTGCATGGCAGAGCAAAAACACCCTTAAAATGTCCGAATAAGAAAATCATAACTCTGTTGCTTCTTGGCGTCACTCAAAAATGTGCCCATGGTAATCTGACAACTCAACCTATCCGCCCGTCATAAATAGAACCTAGCATATCATAATTACATAATGAATGAATATTGTGTTGTGTCATGGCAATGCAATTCATCCATCGACAACATTTGGAGGTACAGTCCTCCTCCGATGACTTGCATGTGTGTGTACACTTAGATATGGATAGGCACACATACACATTAAATGTTACATTTGACCAAAAGACTAGTCTATTAAGTCTTGAGTCCAATGTGTATAAATTATTTTTATCCTTGTATTTTTCTGATGTGTGACTTGGGCTCACATGTGAAATTTTTAACACCCCCTCTACGTAGAATTCCATCACATCGGGTTGTTTACGCTTCTAAGTTCAAATTGCCTTGCACTCTCATTCGCTGGGCTATCTGGCAATCATGGTTTGATCAATCATAGTTCTAGATCCTACTAGCCCATCTAGCCAATTACCATGAGATCCACTAGCATGCCGTCCCAATGAGATGTGTACTCTTATACCACTTGTTGGGGGAGAAGGGAGTCTTGTCAAGGAGGATCACACCACAAGAAAAGCCTATATACAAATTAAAGCTCACATTTGACTCAAAACACTAGCCTATCAGGTCTAGTGTCTAATGTGTATATAAATTATCTTTATACCTCGTAATCTTCCGATGTGTGACCTAAATTCACGTGTGAAATTCCTAATGATTTCCCCTCCATATTGAGCCTCATCACATCGGGTTGCTCACGCTAATAAGCCTAAGTCGCCTTACACTCTCACCCGCTAGCCTATTTGGCAATCCTTGTATGATCATTCATGGTTCTGGATCCTACTGGCCCGTCTAGCAGATCCTTTATGATATCCACTACCCTGCCGGCCTAACAAGATCCGTGCAAACCAAACTCTGATACTACTAGCTGGAGGAGTATCAAGCCTAACTTAAGAGGATCACACCATAAGGAAAACCCATATACACATTAAAGCTCATATCTAACCCAAAGACTAGCCTACCAGGTCTATGGTCTAATATGTATTTAACTCTCCCTATACCCCGTAATCTTCCGATGTGGTACCTTGACTCACATGTGGAATTCCTAACTTGTTGGGGAGAACCAGACCTGACCAAGGAGGATCATATCATAAGGAAAGCCTATACACACATTAAAACTCACTTTTGACCCAAAAGAATAGCCTAACATGTATATGGTTTATCGTGTATATGAACTCTCCTTACACCCCTTAATTTTTTGATGAAGGACCCAGACTCACATGTACAATTCCTAACAATCTCCCCGTCCATATTGAGTCACATCACATTGGGGTGCTCACGTTCCTAAACTCAAATTACATTGTAATCTCACCCGGTGGCCCAGCTGGCAATCCTGGCCTGATCAATCACGATTTTACATCCTATTGGCCCATCTAGCTGATCCACCATGAGGTATGTGTAAACCAAACTCTAATACCATTTGTTAGGGAGAAACATGCCTTAGCAAGGAAGAACACATAACAAGGATTCCCATATACACATTAGAGCATACTTTTGTCCCAAAAGGTTAGTCTACCAAGTCTAAGATCTAATGTCTGTATAAAGCTTTCTTATACTTCGTCTCTTCCGATGTGGTTTTGAACTCACATGTGGAAGTCCTAACAATATTCTTCCCCACAATGAGCCTCATCACATCAATTTGCTCATACTCCTAACCTTAAATCGCTTTTGCACTCTCATCTAATGGCCCATCTGGCAATCCCGGCATGATCAGTCATGCTTTTAGATCATACTGGCCCACCTGGCTCGATCCACCATGAAATCTACTGGGTTGTCGACCCGACGAGAGATATGTGCAAACCTCGTTTGATACCACTGTTGGGGGAGAATCTAGGCTTTTACCAAGGAGGAACACTCTATGAGGAAATTTATATACACATTATAGCTCACTCTTGACCCAAAAGACTAGTCTAGTGAGTCTTGAGCTTAATGTGTATATAAACTCTCTTTTCACCTCATACACTTACAATGTGGGATTTTGCCTAAAGTGTGGAATTCCAACAATCTCCCCCTCCACACTAAGCCCTCATCAAATTGGGTCAACTCCCCTAAGCCCACACCAGCTTTACCGGTTCGACTCAAATCCCTTACAAGCCCATCATCCTATCTATCCTCATCTTCATGAGGGTGCGATCATGGTTTTCAAGTGTTACAACCCCTAGGAGAATATTTCGGTTCACTTACCATGAAAGAGTCCACAAGAACCTAGACTCTGATACCAATTGTTAGGGAGAACCTGTGCCTTCACCAAGAAGGATCACACCACGTGGAAAACCCAAAATCTAACCCAAAATACTAGTCTACCAAGTTTAGGGTCTAATGTATATATAAAATCTACTTATACGTTGTAATCTTCCAATGTGAGACTTGAACTCACACATGAAATTTCTAACAAAGCGCAATATGTCTATCTTAAACGACAAATTTGAGGTTGTTTATTAAATTTGTTTAGTGACTTCCTAAATATTGTTTTCATAAGAAATTTTTTATTAAAAATAAAGAAAAGAAAAAGAGAGTCAAATTCCAAGATGAGAAAAGAAAACTTTAGAAACAATAAGAGAAAGTGAAAATATATAGTTGAAGCTGAAAGAAAGTATCTCCAAAGTCTATGGAACGGTTTGGAGGTGTGATGCTTTATTTTTCGTCTTGATATGATGAAATACTCAGATCATTTTCGCATTGCTAGCCTTAGAAAGCCTAAAGATTTACAGAGTTCTCAGGATTTCTTGGTGCTACCGACGGGGCCGAAATAAATTGGTCTACTTGAACTCAC
Source organism: Geranium brycei (assembly GCA_036897365.1). Taxonomy (NCBI): domain Eukaryota; kingdom Viridiplantae; phylum Streptophyta; class Magnoliopsida; order Geraniales; family Geraniaceae; genus Geranium; species Geranium brycei. The sequence goes on along the minus strand of JAYMTP010000442.1, from coordinate 26,757 downwards.
TTTGGATAAGGGCGGGTCTGGAGGTTCGGCAGGAGCCTTAGAGTGAATAGTGGGCTGAACAATCATCTTTAGCTGTAAAGATCGAGTAAGACGGCGACGATACAATTTCACCACAAAAAAGAAATTAGTTGACTACCAATATTCATAGATTGATATTTGTTTATCATACAAATTATTCAATGTTTAAAAAAATTATTTAAATAAAAATTTAATTTATCGTAAAATATTAAAAACGCGGTGCTCCACACTGAATGCTTATACACATATATGATGTTTCACAGATGAAGTCTATTCCATTTAAACAAAAAAAAAGTTGGTTCATCAAAGGTAATTGAACTTACTTATGTAACAAAATGTGTGTAGTGTATTTGAATGTTAGGGATCAAATCGCGTACAAATGCTATATTCGTGTACAAATATAAGAATACACGTTGGCCATCCAATCCGCAGATCTACGGTTCTCAGTAAATGTTAATTATAATGACACACACTGTAAATATTATTATTATAGGCCCAAAAACGTGTAAAATTAAGTGAGATGAGGATAATATTGTATTTTTGTATTGTGTGGCAGAAATTAATTGCTTAAGTGAGATGAGGGCCCAATTAATTGCTTGATTCTCGGTGATTCACGATAGAAATTTGTATTTCTTTTTCCCCGAATTTTCAAACCCTAATCTTCTCTCTCGCACATAGTCGTCAACCATTGTTCAACATAATCACGCTGGCGCGATACTTGAGACTCGCATTGCAGCTTCGTGAATGTGTCCCATAAAGCGAAAATCCCAGGTGATTTTGAATACCGCCCGAACCTTTCTTTGCTGCGATTTTTGCTTCAGATCATTGAGAACGGCTTCAACTAAGTGAAAATCTCAAAGGATAATGAAATTGCGTAATAATTAAAAGTCAGGTTAGCACTGACTTGTTTAAAGGTGCATGTGATTTTTGAGTTTTGTTGGTTGATAACTTGGGTTCAATAGGTTTATTTCGTGGTTCTCTGATTTTTGGTGTTTTGTGTGAATTTTTTATGTTTTTCCTACCAGATCATGTTTTCAACTTAGATATTACTTGGTTGTGGTTTTGCATGTTATGGAACAATGTCGGTTGTTGTTTGTTAAATGAGCTTTTGATTTTTGTGTTTTGTTGGTTCATCATTTGGGCACAACACTTTTATTTGATTGTCCATTAATTAATGGTGGTTTATGTGAAGGAGTTTTTGATTTTCGTATTTTGTTTTCCTGGTTCATCATTTGGGTACAACCCTCTTCTAATATTTCATCTTTGCGTTCATCCATCACTTGGTTTTCTATGCAATTGTTGGTCCTAATTCCATGATTCCATGTTGTAAGTGGTTCCATGATTCCACTATGCATAGAATTCCATTATATCATTTTGTAATTTGTTCCATCAGAACACTATACACATAATTCCATTTCACTGTTCATACGACATGTCTCTCTATATGTAATTAATTTCATTATTCCATTAATTTCTCCATACGACATGTCTCCCATGATTCCATGATTTCATTTTCCTTAATTCCATGATTCCATTTGGTCAGTATCCCATGATTCCATGATTCTATTTTCCTTAATTCCATGATTCCATTTGTATGTGATCAAATGATTCTATTAGATCAGTATCCCATGATTCCATATTCCATAACTTGATTAAGTGTCCATGTTTTGCTTTATCGTTGTTAGTCTTTGACATACCTTATTTCAAAATTAGTTAAGTGACACAAATTCAAATTCAAATTCCTAGAATCGTTGATATTTATCACAAATTCAAATTTTTATAATTGTAGATATTTATTACTCAGTTTCCTATTTTGACGTATATTATTAATTATCATAATCAACCGAAATAACCATTATACTCTTTTAATTAATTTTTAATTCATGAAATCATAAAAAAATATAGACTATTAGTGAATTACATCCGATGAATGTAGTTTGAGTGCATCCCTGAATGTTATTTTATTTAGAATATTTAATTAATACCGAAAAGATAAAAGTGTCATTTTAGACCTCTAGGTGGAGGCGTGAGTTGAGTTCCATTCCAACAGCAACTAACGACGTCGTATAGATCGGCGCTTCTATATATCCTCTGCTGCACCATCTTAGCAGAGAGAGTGAGCTGGTGAAGTGACAATGATGCGTTACAGAGAGGTACAATAACAATCTCTCTCTCTCTCTCCCTCGAATCTGAATAGCCGCTGATCTGATCTGAACTGGGTGTCTGTATTAAGTTCAAAACCTATATTGCATTTTCAGGAAAAGGAAGCAAAGAAGGAAGCTTTCAGGAAGTACTTGGAATCAAGTGGAGTTGTTGATGCTCTCACCAAAGGTCCTTCCTTCCTAATCTTGCTTGCTCTATTTTTACATTTCTCACACTTCTCAATTCTATTAACTTAGATCTTCCACTTCTTCTTCTGCAGTTCTTGTTTCCTTGTATGAGCAAAATGACAAGCCCTCTTCTGCTCTCGAGTATGGGATTTTCCAAATCTAATCTATATTCACTTTCTTTGACACAAATCATTGACATGTTATTTCTGTTTTGCCAGATTCGTTCAGCAGAAGCTAGGCGGTCCTTCTCTGTCTGATTATGAGAAGTTACAAGCTGAAGCTTCGGATTTACGAATCAAGTACAGCGAGCTATCAGCTGCTCATCAACAGATTTGCAGAGAGGTGCGCCATTTTCTGTAATCATTTGGAACTATTTGTTTGTACCAGTTGTAGTTATAAAGTGAATTGTTATCTTCTCACTATACATTAGATTGCTTTCCATAAATGGGTGACCTTAGAATGTGTAGATAATTCTTAGACCTTAAACCTAGTAAAACATCATCATAGTAAAGATATATGATGATGCAACCTACACTAGTTTGCTATCAGTTGCTATGAAATATTATCAAAGTTATTAGTGTGGGTACTGGTTAGAATAGTTATTACTCGATAGACCTACCGCTGAGATGAGTGATGTCAAGGGGAGATGAGTGAAGTTATCATTCACTTCATGATCTCATGGTGAGATGAGTGATGTCAATAGCCTTCACTTGAGATAATCATGATTCCTAGTGTGCTAACTCGTAAGTTTTGACATGGTAAAAAAGTGAGCGTGGCTGACACCTATAACGGCTAGTATTATGCTAACTAGTAAGTTTTGATATGGTTAAATAGTGAGCCTAACTGGCACCTGTAACGGCTAGTATTAGACATGTCATGAATTACACTGAGGGAAGCGGGTAATCAAAAACAAATATATCCCTCCCTTTAGATTGTGTTTCTTCTTCTGAAGTTAACTCTCATCGTCTCTGTAATGTGTTGCAGTTAGAAGAAGTAAAGAAATTGCACAATAACATGGCACTCACCAAGGAGACAAGTGAAGAAGAGGCACCACAGGATAAGTAATCTGAAGTGTGTTGCAGGTAATTTTTTGTCACCCGAATCCAAATGGATGGGTATAAGTGTTGTATTTGCTATTTTAAGCAATGATGAGAGTTAGTCAAGTGCTTCAATTTCTACTACACGATATGCCTTAAACAACTATTGTAATTAGATAAAACAATGTAATTGAATTACAAAACTGTTTTCCATTTCATTTGTTATTCATCATTTTTCTATGCATAATAACTAGTTAAGTTATACAGTACAATGACATTCCTATGACAATTCCCATAAGATAAACCAGTTTGTGAGTGATGATTGAGTCAGTCAGTATGTGGTAGCAGGAAACTAAAGCCCGAGTCCTCGTGGATAAGAGGCGGTGGTTCAATATCTGCGATGTCTATTTGCTCCATGGACTTTGATAAGTCGTCTACCGAGAACGGAATGCTGCACCATTGAATTGAATATTGTCAGCGAGGACAAGTTTATACATACAATACAATGTGGGAGCAACATTAACCTACTGACTGACCTGGAATCATCATCGAGCAGGAATGAACTACTAACCGCATTGTTTGAATCTTCCGTCATTAGTACTCTCATTTTGGATATAACCTAACACATTCAAAACAAAAATCCCTCTAACTCTAAGGAATGAATTTTGTATAAAAAAATATAATACGAGCAAGTAATTGAGACTAACATCTGAGGACACACTATGTGTTCCATACTTGTCATCCCAATACATGGTACTGATACGATACAACTGCTGTATACTGAGCACCTGCAAATCAAATCAAACCAGAGAATACGGAATATGTTTGCTTTGTATGTATGTATGAATGTATATCTTATAATCTTCTTTCACAATATATCACTCACTGCACACAAATCATGGCTGATTTCATCCAGAGTTTTCTTCGGTTTTTGGTGTATGACCTGCAAAAAGCGACTTACTAAACATCATAATAATAACAACTCAAGGAAAGGAAGTAAGATGGAAGCTAAATGTATAAATAAAATAATACCAGAAACCCAATAGCCTGCCTGATATGCTTAAGCTCATCCCAAGCTGAACCCGCGTACTGCAATTTTTATACCAAACATATTTTACGAACTAACACTAATTAAAAGGGACTTTTTGTTTATTCAAGGTACCTCGTCTGTTGCCTTGTAACACCAGTTTTCCAATTCACCCAAGCCAGCTTTAACATATTCTCCGTTACTAAATGAACAGCACTCTCGTCTTAACAGAAGACTGCGTTGGGACATACACATGACAAGAAAATAAAGATATGCTCAACATAGAGCAATTCAAAAAAGGGAGCTACTGTGTTGTGCGTACCTGTTGAATAGTTGAACATTGACGAAAGAGAATATTTGTGTGAATACCTTACGAACCAAGAATGGAGGTACCTGGAATAACAGTAGAATGCCTTAAAACAACAAAATGAATCGTCTGATTAAGTTATTCTCCTTTCACAGATTCAGAAAGCTGAGATTGCCTAAGCAAGAGTAAAAGTTAACATCAAATACCGATAGATGTCCACTTACATGATTTGCTTTCAAAGTGTCTAAGAAGCCGCCAAGGCTCTTCACAATCCCTTGCCAATGAGCAATCAGAGCCTGCTGTCCAGCAGAGTTTGCAACTGATCGTGTTCCCTTAACCAAGCTTGCTCTGGATGTTCTTGGCGCCTATCTCATTATATAAATACAATAAATGTATATCGAGAAGCACCAAAACAACAAAAAAACATTGAAGCATGCATACCTGGATGCACAATCCAAGCAATGGGGAAATTTCTTTCTTTAGGTTGTCACGAATCATTCCATAAATCTTTTCTACATACGCGGTAAGCTGTTGTTTGAAAAGCAAAGCTGGGTACTTGGCCTCAACCTGCCGTAAATTTTCTACTCCACCACTAAGCCCGCTATTAATCAAGGAAAGATTTACTCCTTGTGGAGTTCCACGGAAACTCTAAGGAAACAGATGACAACACTATGAGTCCATGACTCGCAATATTATGACATTGCAAAATAATAATACTGAAATCCTTCTACTTACTTGCGTCATCCTCCCAAAGAGGGTGGCTGATGATGATCGACGGCGTTGTGGAGCCATTCCAGCCGCACCACTTGCTTTCAGTGTGCGTTGAAGTAGTAAAAGAAGTGTTGATGCATTGGATAACCAATAAGCCAAGATATCATTATTATCTTGAGTCTGAAATCCATATGGTCTTCAAATAAGAGGAGACTTTGAAAAAACAAATCAATATTGTCAATGAATTTAAGGTTGGACAGTTGAAACCTCGATAGCATGTCCTATGGTTTGAATGATCCGGTCAAAAATGCTTGTCCGCTCAACTTCAAAAGATCTCCACTGAAGAAGGCATTTGTATATGATACAGGCAGCAATCGGTCTGTTAGCTGAAAAGCCTAAGTGCTGTGAAATACACCGAATGAGCAATTCTTGGTTCTCCTGCTGTTTCTCGTTCAGTGTTTTTTGAGGTTTGTCTTCATCCCGTTGGTTCATTGAAGCACTGTTCAAATCCTAAAACATGAGGTAATCAATCAAGTAAACACCGCTTAAACACATGTCACTAGCTCAAATTTAAAATTCTTCTTTTAATTATAATTATAAATTAAATTAAAGAAAACTTACTCACCAATGGTGTCTTTACCTCCCCAACAAGATGACCGCTATCAACCCTCTGCCAAAAATTGGAGAAAAGGCAAAACCAATCAAAATATATGCATCATATAGTAAAATAATGTTGAACCTAATACATACTTTTCATCTGGAAAAGTACCTGCATTATTGATCTGGATCGTCCTGAAAGGAACTTGTTTGGTGCCATGGACACTGCCTGCTGCCTTAGAACTTTGTTCTCTGACTCTAAATTGGTAAGCTTCTCTTCCTGCCTACTCATAGCAAAAGCAGGAAATTCTGAATTGGTGACGGTTTCTCCCAAATATAAAGAATCGTGAATTAAATACATGATATAGACACCATATACTATTTTCAGTGATATTTTGATCATAATTAATGTATTGGTGTCAAAATGACACAAAAGTACATTTTTATGTACTCCGGATTCAAAGATATAATCAAACAAATAAATGTGAATTATTTTTAAAAACTAAATTTATTTTTACTCCAGGGGTAATTATGCCATTTTGATAAATTGGAGGTCAAATGACATGCTTGTGACCAATTTTCCATCTATTTTGATGGAATTTGACAAACTGTGCAAAAATTTGGATAATTCACGGTAAATTTTTGCAATAAACATATAAATGGCTACTCCTTGGAGAAGTGGAATAGCACACCGCCAATTGTTGCAATTATCCCTTTATTTATTTTTGGAATGTGCTTTGTCAAGCAGGGTCACTTACGACTTCATGTGTAGTTTTATGGTTCTATAAACATCCTTATCACATAAATATGAAAATAAAAGCAAGTTCAATCCTGGATAGAGCCAATGAATAATAACCTCATTGTCATCTGCCACAAGTGATTCAATAGAAATCATATCTAACATATCAAAGTACAAAGTTCTACTAACTATAGATCGATAAGGTCAGTTAAATACCTTGTTAATGATTCCTGAAGTTGCTGAACTCTTTTCTCTGTTTCCTCCAACTTTCTACATTTATCTTCAACTAACTCATTAGCCTCCATGTATTTTCTTTCACAATCATTGGCTCTTTGTTTCTCTGACTCTAATGAAACCTGTGAGGAGAAGAAATTAGGGTAGAATGAAAATGAGCATATCGATACATCCATATGTGCAAGATAAGAAAAAAAGGGTAAACATGGTAAAATATTGGAATTATCAATGGATGTGTACATTGGACTAGATGAAGAAACATTATAACGATTAAAATGCGCATCTCATAGAGAATAAATATAAGGAAAAAGGGCTCAATATAAAGACAAAGGTCAAAACCATATGTAAATTTTCTAAAATATAGAATACTATTGATGAATGACTTAATTATGAATTGCAATTGGATGTTACTTTATACCCAGACAAAACAAACTAAACAAGGAAACCTAATACTAATAGGTAACAAATTAAACCCTAATATTATCTAACTATTCTAACACCAACTAGTAAGGTTCACTTCTTAGTCGTGAAGTCCAAACCCTAATGTATGTAGCCCAATTTAAAATCACATTATATCATAGCGTAAGTTGCGTGGTTGCATTTTCTATATAAATGGATCTCTCATTGTGAGGGAGGGGAGATTCTGAGATTCTGGGGGTTTATGGCAAGGGTCGGGGGTAGGGTTGTACATAGAGGAAGATCGAATGTGAAGGGGTGGTGGGGTCTGGCACGTGCGGTCTTGTGGCCCGAGGGAGGTTGCAGAGGGACAAGGAAGGAAGTGGTGATTTTTTGGTGACGACGGCAGGGGGGGGTGGGTGTTGGAGGGGGCCGGGGCGGGGGGGGGGGGGGGGGAAGTCGAGATTTCAGGGAATTTTTAGCAACTTCATTTATTGGAGGAGAATATGCTTCATTATAAAAACTTTTGGGTGGGACCTCAATCAATATTCAAAAGAGAGCACAATTAAAACTTCTCTACCTATATTGTTCTATATATAAACTTAGACCAAAATAGAGTGAAAAACAATCCTAAACAATAAGAATGATATAACATCTTCTTTAAAAATGCTAGTCTTCTTGTTGAACTTACTCCAACCCAAAAGTTCTATTAGCGTTGGAAGGCCCCTCCCTTGGTCTATTGACGTCTCCCTTCCCCTGCCCCATAAAACGAAAAAAGCTTTCCAAACCTTGTAATCTTTCTGTGCTCCCTCCTGGGCTACTGGATTTTCCCTCTTCCAAAGGAGATTCCAACAGTCATCTTGTCCCCCTCGACCAACAAGTAGGAACTCTCTCTAAACGAGCTTAATTGTTCGATCATTACTCGCGACAAGAAACACGGGTTGTCTTCCCTCGAGCCAACCAACAGGTACAAGGGACCCATAACGAGATCCCGAGTCGGGGAGTGTAACACCAGACAACACAATGAGTCTCGTACATGGACCAAGAACATATGAAAGGGGAACCTAATACCAAAGAATCTCTGATACTATATTAAATTTACTCCAACCCAGAAGTTTAGCCTACTAGGTAAAAGGTGAACTAGAAACCCATGAGGTCACCAAATACATATACTTTCAATATGTGGCACTAATGAAAGAAAGACAATTCATGAAACCTATTTGATCATTTAGAAAACGCTTCATGTTGATATTTGATGTAAAATATAGAATTTTTTCCAGTGTCGGATGGACCTAACCTGAAGTCTTTTTTTTGATAAGCTGAGGACTTTTATTGCATAAAAAGAGATAGTACAATAAAAAGAGAACAAAAGGAAAACAAAGAAAAAACCAGAAACAACCCATAGTGTACCCAAAGAAATAAAACCTAACCTGAAGACTTTGTATTTCTGCTGTTAAGGATTCAAGTTTTTGGGTATCTTCAACTACAACTTGAGTTTCTTGAACGGCAGCTGGCGCTTCCTCGATGGCCTTTCTTGAAGCTTCTTGTTCCTTTACAAGCAATGCATTTGTTTCACCAACTTTGGTCTGCATTGCTTGCAATTGCTCCTGTAATTTAGCTACCTCCTGGGCCTTTGCTTCTTCTAAGTCAGTCTGCAAACAAATAACATGACAAATGAATAGTAAATAACACCGATCATTATTGTTCATGTGCATAACGATAATACTATAATTAATCAAGAGATTAGTGACTGAAAGATGTTAAAGAGGAATAGGATGCACATTATAGCTATTACTCAGAGGCACCGATTTTTTGCATAAACATAGTGTTTTTCTTCCAATACATCAAACCTTAATTTGTTAAGGAGCTAATATCCAACATTTACAGTCAATTATACTGCATAGCATTTATCTTAAAAGATAAATAATACCCTTAATCGTTTCTCCAATTGTAATCGCCATGTGAGTTCCTCCACATGTTTTTCAAGCTTATCCTTTGCTTCTTGAAGTGCCCCAGTTTCTCTTGCAGCCTGCGAAACAATGTAAATGAGTGCAAATATTCTAATTTGACAAAAAGAGACAAGAAAGATAATAATCTGTGAAGAGAAAGCTTATTATCACGTTCATACTTCAGATGCAATATCATATCATACAAGCCAGTGAAATTTCCATTCCGCATACTCATAAATTCAATGGTTTATCCCTTTCTATATCTTTTAACCAATTTTAATCTAGTAGCTGATACCTATATGCCTACGATCACGAAAGAACCATAGTCCTTCTTAACTAACTTATAAAATATAGAAGCTCCATTTTAGCTGGGCCTTCAAGTTTTAACAAAGGCTTTACAACTGTCATGTAGGATTCTTACTTGGTTGGGAGGACTTTAGTTTTAGGATGGATCTCTAGAGATTAGTTTAAACCTACATAACCAATTATTAAAATACAACTCCAGCTGAAATTCTCTTAATTTCTGACTACTTGGGTATGCAGCTCTATCTTTTTGATCGGAAAAGGCAAACAAATTTATTCAAAAAAGAATGATGGAGGGTTCCAAGATGGAAACAACCACTCCAAAGAGAAAAATACAGAAAAGAGAAAATCAGAAACAAAACTGAACACAAACTAGGGCTCAGACAGGAACAGAAGAAAAAAAACGAAGGAATAGAACACCATAAGTGGAAACCAACTCCAATGGGACGATCATAAAATGAGCGATCGTTGAAAAAATAAAATATAATATACCCCCAACGATTCCACACACCCACTTAGTCTAGTGAATATGTAGGTCTTTGATTTTTCTAAACCTCCGTACTCAACACAGTCAGATTTCCCATCATAAAACCCAAAACAGTATATCATTATCTATATGACATAATAACAAAGTTTTTTTAATAAGCAAAAACATATATTGAAAGAGTGAGCAGGATCCCGTAAAGGGGGGAACTCACACAAAGCCAAAATGATTTGGCGATACAAAGGGGACATAAGAGGCAAAGAAGAACAAGAAACAGAGACAAAAGAAGAGAGAAACCCCAAAACAGGCAGATATGAGAAGTCTAAGTAATAGCAGCCTCGGAGACTTGGGCAAGCCTCAAGTTTTCTTCACTAAAGCAATGGAACTCAAGAATGAGAGACCCACTTCATTTCCTTGAGAGATAAAACTAAATTCCTTGCAAAATTTTGAATCTTCCTCACAAAGTAGAATGCTATATATAGATTTCCATATAATTCATTACATGCTCACCCTCCATCAAAGCCAATGTCATTTATATTGATATGTTTAGAGACTTTTAAAGCAGGGCATGTGTGAAAATTAATTAAAATTTGACATCATACTACTGTTTCATAAAAAATTGAAATTTTCATCCAGTCAATTATATAAAACTGGTACTGATTTTACTACAATGTCATATAAAATACTAGCATGTTAGCAGAATATAATGCTATGCATAGCTATTTGTTTCTCACTTTCACCTATATAACACAAAAATAACAGTCAGTTAGATAATCATTATGACAACAATCTCATAACAAAATTTGAAGTTTAAAGGGCAATGTTTCAATCAAGAATTATCCAGTGACAAATCTATGAAACATAGGCATATTTTTCTAGCATTTGACTTTAATTGAAAAAACGTAATCAAGTATCAACCATTTTACCAGGCCAAACATTAGATTAAGAATAAAGTAGGATTGCCCAAATTGTTGCTGATAAAAAAAAGTACCAACCATTTTCAGTTTCCTAAGTTCTCGCCTTGCAAGTCTACCCCTCCATCTGGTTTGTGAAAGTATTGCTCCTTTCTTTAGCTTCTTATAGTATGACGTAGCCCTATGTTGTCGCCACCGTGTCTGCATGTAAGCAAATTTCAAGAAATATAATATTGCTTTTAATAGATGGCAATATGAGAAACTGTTAGTATCCGTTCGGGTTTTGGAGTTTTTGAACTCCAACCGGTCCCTAAATCCCCATCCACATATATGCAGATATGCTACAATGCAACCCCTAATATGGGGATCAACTCTAGCAGTCTTCGTATATATATGAACCCTAGTCTTCATGCGAACAGTTTAAGCACTTAACTAGTAGACCAATGAAGCTGTTACTATATATATATATATATATTTAAATTTTAATAGTTAATTAATTTCTTATGTATAAATTATGAATTACATACACATATATAATAAAAGAAATACTATAAATAATGAAAGTTGAAATATATTAAAATTAATAAATTATTTAAAAATCATAATAATTTATTTATTATAACATTTTATTAGATATTATAGTTATAGCAAATGGATAAAACAACATATTTGAAAATATTTTATTACATAAATACTAAATTATCTTATTTATGCCACATTTGGAATAATTTTTAGAGTTTTGGTTTGGAGTTGGATGAGGTTGAAACTTTGACTTTTCACTATTATTGGGTAATAACTTTGAGGATTCAGATATCTGGGCTGGAACTAACAAAACCAATCAAGAAACCTGCACAATCAAGTATATCACCTGGATAATAATTGAAGCTTTAGTTTGCTTCCTATGTCTAAATTCTTTACGAGCAGCCATGGCCCTTAAACCCGCCTGCAAAACTGTTGCTGAAGCCCAGAGTGCTCTATACGTATTTTTGGCACGGTATCTTCGTGCATGCTTCTGCATTTTAACAGCAGCAGCCTGCCTTATCCGGTGCTTAAAAACATCGGCAGCCAAAGTTGCTACAAGTCACACCAAAGGCACATGAAGTAAATTGAAGGAGTTGACTAAGCAATAAAATGATCCCAAATGCAACAATAACTGGCATATTCAGAAGAAGTCTATATTATATCTTCCCGTTAGTGAAAACCTTCTAGAAACTTTACGATTGTCAATCAGGGTTTCCTATTGTTAGTATTTAAGTTATTTCCTTAGTAGTTAGTTTCCTAATTAATATATGTATATTCCTTATATAAAAGGTTATCTCATAAAGGAGGGATTATCAATTAAGTATTAGATTGAAACAATACGGGGTAATAGGCCACAAATTAATAGAAGCTTTCAGAATTTTAAGATACCCCACCTCTGCATAGAGATTGCAAAGAAATGGTAGCCATTCGCAATGCAAGAAAATGTCTGCGGGCAATATGCATCCCTATACGCCACTGAATAATTTTTGCGGCACTGCTTAGAATCTCAGCTCTCATTGCATCTAGTTCAGCCATCTGACCAGCTCTCAAAAAGACCTTTGTTTGACCTATCTGCAAATCGATTTATAGGCTATCAAATAAATGGATTTAATATTCAAACAATGCTATAGCAACTATTTTAAGTTGATTAAATGATTACAAGAAGCATCCAAGAAAGACCTGGCATATACCTGAAATCCTTTAAATCCCTTCTTTTCCATAATTTTTCCACAGACAACCTTTTCATCATAGCTGCTCATAAATGAAAGAATTCAAAAATGATGGCATCTAGACTTATAATTAGTGACGAAATTCAAACTCTCCATGCACTAGCACAAATCAAGCAGGATGCAAAAATTTTTTTGAAAACAAGTCACTTACATTCCTTCTAAGAGCTCTGGAGCTAGAAGCCCAAATCGATTTATAAATTCAAAGAAAGCCCGACGAGTAGGGTATCCAGCACAACTGATTCTGATTGCCTCTAAAACACCCTATAGAGAAAAAAATCAGTGGCTGTGGATAGCCATTGAAATCAAGAAAATAGGTAGCAGAACTAGTGACAACAGCAACATGTGAACAAACTATATGTTAAACTGAATTTTGCTTACACCACAGGTCAGTTGTTGCATGATGTTGACATTCTCAAATATGGCAGGTTTTAGAAGATTGTTTGGCTTTACACATCTGATGTAGTGAGGTTCTGTGGAGTTCAATGTTTCCATTAATGATTGCAGTTGTAACTGTTCAAATCATTAAAATAGTAGTCAAGAGTTATGGCATCAGAAGGCATATGTGATCATTGTAACTTCCTTTCCATTTTTTATATAATCAAGATAAAATCAAGTTAGGAAAGACAATAGAAAGCCTGAAATACCTTGAAACGAGAACCAATTGAAGAAAACTTGGATGATTTGCTCGACTCTTCTGGGGGTGGAGGAAAAAGGCCCGCTACAAAAGAACATTTAGAAGCACCTAATAGATCTTGATGTTCAGGAACCACATAGTCCTTGTTTTTATCCAAAAATTGGTCAGATTGATATAGGACCTGAAAGAATCATTATGTGATCAAGAATCAAACTGTAATAGCAGCCAAACAGAAATTGATACTTCAGTGGCCATGATACCTCGCCAGCGTAATGAGCGATGATGAAATCCGTGCGTGAAAGTTTCGGCTTTATAAAACGCTTATGAGTCTTAAATGTCGTATAAAGCTTATTCGCAAATGTCTCATGGGTTGACTTTGGAAACATGCTGGAAAAAAATAGGAGAGAAAACAAGACGATAAGAATAAAAGAGGTAGAAATCAAGGCTTCAAGTAAGAGTTGAATCCAAAAAGAAAAAGCATTTCTAAGATTTTTCATCAAAAAAACAAAATTAAAAACTAATATGAAAATGCAACTGTCTTTGTGAATGAAGAAACTGTAAAATTGACATAGAAAATGTCCTACAAAAATACTGTACCAAGCTTCATCAAGAAGAGCAATTACTCCACCAGGTTTCTGCAACAAAAACAGATGGTTGAAAAACTAAGATAATAATTATGCAAGCTGACTGGAGTGTTTATCACAACAGAAAGCAACAAAAATTTGTAATCCTGGAGCAACAGAAATGTCTCTCTCTATAAAGAGAGATCACGGATCAGAAAATTACACTTCTTTATAATTCATATTCATGTTTGATATCTTTCCTTTTATTTTCAGATTTCTTTCAAGGTTCAGTGTCAAGGTCATCCCCTCTTTTGTCAACAGAATACCAACAGATACCAATCTACAAGAAGACATTTTTTTTCTACATAGTACGCCAACGAAATACATTATCACGAATGTAATATGGTGAAACCAAATAAAAACTTATTCATTTACTAATATCTTTGTCAATATAGTTAATTAATATCAGGGTTTGAGTATTAGAGTTTGCTTTGTTATCGATTAGTATTAAGTTCCTTTATTTAGTTTGTTTCCTATTACTCCCCGCATAAGGGAACCTTCTATTGTAGTTCAATATCAACTTACTTATTAATAATATTATATATTTCTACATGGTATCAGAAGAGGTTAATTTGGGCCTGTGTTGGTGGATCTCGCCTCCAATATCTCCATTCACTTATAAAACTAGTGATATTATGGTCCACGTGAGGGGAAAATAAGTCCCCGTGCAAAAGGCACGTCTTACTATGGCTCACGTGAAGGGGGTGAGTTGAAAAACGCCCACGTGTAGAATGACAAGTGGGGGAGTGCTGAGAATAAATAAACCCACAGGGAAAGACTTTAAAATAATCTGTCGTATATATGGTAGAAACATACCCAACTAATAATGTTGACCTTTTAGTTGTGGAACCCGACTCGATATATATGACCAAATTTTACATGTATAAGAGTGTTAGGTTCGATTCTGGTCGTGTGTGGCTTTGCCCAGTCGTTTATTATGGTTTGGAGGGTGCACACCGCATTATTATCTGTTTTTTTTTTCCAAAAATAATAAATTGTTCACGACACTGCTCACCGGATTTTTTTCGAGAGTTTGATGATTTTCTTTAAAAATCAATTATATAGCCTACATTGATTGTCGTAGTGACCAAACTTACGATAATCGTAGAACTCAATGTTGCTCCTATCTCGAGATCAAGGCCAGGCCCTTGCAGGAGAAGTCCGAGTGCAGAAGGAAGTTGGGTGGCATAGAGAGTCTGAGCGGCATAGGCCATCGATGAAGACCCCTGCTCCAATATCTTTTGAGTGAGCGAGTCCCAACTGAGTGATGTTGCTCAATACAGAAGCAACATTTCCCAGGGTGATATAATCTTCAAGTATATCAGCGACTATCATCATGGAGAATCTTGCCAAAACCTATATCAAGTAAGGGAGCATAGTTTATGCCTCGAATTCTGGACAGAGATGCATCAGAAATAGAATTTGTTGGCGGTGCAATACACACGTCTGGATGGTGGGTAGTGACTCAGCCAATACTTCTGCGAGAGTGATGTCCAGTGATGTCTATGTATTCGACCCATAGTACCAAAAAGGACGAGTAGTATTGTTGAATTGAGTGAGTCCCTTGCTAGAAGTTGGATATGTCCAACTCCAATTGAAACAAACAGACCAAGTTATCCTAGAAGTATATGATAGCAATCCTATTTCTATTAGACACATCCCATTTGAAACCTTTAGTATTTGTATTAGTTTGAGATTATGATAGTTTTGGCTAGAGTCCTTTTTGTATTTGTATTAGTTTGTCAGTTGAGTTCAGGATTCAAACATGTTATATATGTGCGGGTTTCATGAAATAAAGTATTGAATATTTGAGAAAAAAAGTTATTTTGGAGATTGGCGTTCTCTCCAACGAATACAAAGATCGGAATTCTCTCTAACAGACTCACCTAACCACAATACCTATAGCAAGACCCAAAGCGCGGGACCGTATTAATATATACATCGAAGATAAGCCACATATCCTTTAGCCATGCAATAAGGGCACATATTAAGGACAATTTAGGAGTTCACAAATCTATCATTGAGTTGTGCATCTTTGACTTCCTAGTCCGCAGGACGAACAGGAACCGCAACCTTTGGCTCAATTACATCACCAGAGTCATGAAGGGTCTTTTCGAATCTTTGATGTGATCCCATATACACTTTCCTTACAAAAAGATTTCAAATTCGAAAGTGGAGTAGTTCTTACCCGTAAATCGGATAACATCATTGTCAAGTTTATCCATGGAAATTAACACAAAAAATCAGTTCGGCAAGGAACATGGTAGGACACGAAAAAACAATAGACGGTGGAGGATGACTTCGCGGGGCAGCGGAACGTGGGGCAGTTTCCGACGACGAATGTGTCTAAGTCGAGTCTGACTGTCTGAGTCTCTTAGAATGAGTGGTAATAAGGACAAATGTATCTAAGTTGAGTCAATGTCAAGTTACTATTGATAGTGCTCATTATTACACCACTATTAATAGTAACTTGACATTGACTCGAATTAGACAATTTGTCCTTATTCCAGACAAGGCGATAGCTGGTTTTGCATAGATCTGGATCGATAGCGGCTAAAGCTTCGAAGACGGGGCTAGAGTTGGAGAAGAAAATAAAATTTAGAGTCTCTGATACCATGTCAATCTTTGGAATAACTTGTGTATTCAATGAATAAACTGATTACATAAAACCTATATCTAAGTACACTAGGGATACATTAGGGCTTCAGTTGAATCGAGCCTATGTACTAGGCCTGTACAACAGCGCACAAAATGATAAAGAATTTGCAAATTTGTTGCAGAAAAATTGATGCACAAACCATTCATTTTGTACTCATTCTAGATTGCATGTATAAAGCCGTGCTTATGGTGACCTTACTTCACCTATGTGGATGTGATGTGTGCCAGAATTTAGAAAGTTAAAGAAAAAATGGTGATCATTGTGCATAAATCATTGATGAGTTGTTGTATGCCTCGTGTGTAGAAGTCTAATCTCACACATGAGTGGATGTTGATCCTTCATATGTAGCTCATTCTTCTCATTTTCATTTGATGTGGGACTTTCATGCTTTGACACTCTCATCACTTATTACGACTAGACTTATGCGCAAGAGACATGTAAAATTGGGTTGTACATATTGAGCCGGGATCTACAACTAAAAGGTCAACCTTTTTAGTTGAGTTTGTTCCAATCCTTTATATACGCCCATTTTATTTTACTTCTTTTACATGTGGGACTATATAATCTCAACAAGCAACTTATTTGCATGTTTAAGACGAAGATCATAAGAGAAGGGAGGCGCAAACAAGTCAGATGTGTAGAGCTTGACTTGTACACATGGATCATAGTCCAACCACAAGTTCAACTTAACTGGGATTTAATACCATGAAGAATTACAAATATCTAATCATAGATACCAGGTCGAGCTCCACAAAACCAAAATCTCAAATTTAGTAGTTGGGTGGGTCTTACCATTGCTTTTACAGCTACCTCATCCTTCATATGTTATCTAATGTGTAATTGCTATACTTCAACAAGTATATAGTCACACATGGAAAATATAAAAAATGACAAGTCAACCCCTAACTATCAAGGTCAGGCTACTTGGCCTTTGTGGAACTTGACTCTATATATGTAGCTTGAAAATGGAAAACTGATTACCTTTTCAATAAGATCCAATACATCTTTATTATCAACAAACTCAATGTAACTCCAATTAATCTTCTCTTTTGTGTATTCTTCTTGCTCCATCTTAAAGACGTGCTGAATTTCATAGCAAGACAATCTTAAATAAAAAAACACCAATAATGTTACCACTCATTCTGTCAATGCACTCAGATGCCTTACCTGGTTAAAATGTTGCTGTAACTTCTCATTTGTGAAATTGATGCAAAATTGCTCAAAACTGCACATCACCATATGCTCACAGTAAACTTTAAGGACTGGAAAACCACAAGATTAAGATGTGTGCTTGCATCTCAATTAAAAACTATCTTTTCCACTTTAAATGGATACATGCATTTGAGTGTTTTACCTATTAGTTTTAAAACTTTCAAAACCATAGATGTCAAGGACCCCGATAAGAACCTTAGAAGCAGGGTCTTGTCCTATTGAGTTGTTAATTTTATCAACCAACCTGTATAACCAGATATAATGCACTTAGCACACCTCCACCATAAGAAGATAATATCAGTGACTTACTCGAAAGCTTGTACTATACCAGTCAAACAATCTAGAATATATGGTCTTGGCTAATCCATCCCTGTTAATTGCAGCACTTAGAGGATCAAGGCTTCGCTTGATAACTTCCTCAGGGGTGATCATGACACGCTTACGTAATGCATCTTCCAAGCCTACAGCATCACACCTATGTGAACAGGAAAGAATAAAATTAAATAGTTAGAACAAGATAGAAGGAATTTATAACAATGGTAATAGGACATTAAGCATACATGAGAAGCTCAGCCGTCATTTTAAGATGGAATTTTGCCTTGTTATCTTTAAGAATGGCTGAATCAGATTTCTTTCCCTTGGAAAAAGATATATTGCCAAGATGAAGAATCGCAGCAACTACTCTAAAAATTGCTTCCTTAACACACACTCACAAACAGAGAAAGTATGAGAACTGTTATTTCTCACTTCTCAATCTATCTTTTGAAGTTAGAGGGCATGATTTTCAATTGACCATACCTGCTCCTTTTGACTTATTCCAACTATATCCATAGCTCTTCGCGTGGCTAGATATTCCTTAGCATCACTATTACCAGCAAGTTCAAAGCAGTTTGACTGATTAAGATAGTGAAAATCTTTAGGGCTTGTTAACTTGTACTTCTCAACCTCCTGTTCACAAAAAAAATCATAAAAATTAATGATCCGATATTGCACGGAATCTTCAGTTAAATTTGACACTCCAACAGAAGCATACTTCCTGTGGTGCAGCACATAGAAGGTAAAAGCAGTGGTAGTTACGCTCAGGATCAGAAACTTGGCAAACTCGAGACCTCTCTAAGAGGTAAGTTCTGACAGCTGCCCCCGAGATCCTTCCATGCTTGTCAAACTGGATCTCAACAAATTTACCAAAGCGACTGTTCAAGGCAATCAGTATCCAACACATATAATTAATGATGTCAAACTACTTCAACAACTTACTGAATATGTTTACGAGGTCATTTGTACCTCTGAAACAGTTTTTCGGTAACAAAATTTTTTTTTTCAGAAATTTGGCTAAGTATGTGGAAATATTTTCTCCTCCCTTATCTCATATTGCTGAAAGCATGTGAGAAATGTACATGAATCAGAAAATCCTAGTTTGTTACTTGTTCCAAGATAATTTTCCATTCCCAGTTTGATTCTTGTTTAATACACAACAATCCCATATACAAAGGGGGTGATTGTACTGACTTAAGAGCTATCATTGAATTGCATATTTTCCCCCATTCCAACAATACCAATTGTGAAGTAGTAGTGGAAAGCAAATTAAAATAACAAACTCGTAATGCATTATATTTCTCACATGGATTACTTTATCACCTTGAATTGTTATTTCTGACAGTTTTAGCATTGCCAAATGCTTCAAGGACTGGATTTGACTGCACTCAGATAAGTTCATACTCACATATAAGATTTTGCATATGAATCAAAGGGTGTAAGAAGTAATAAGTAAATGAATGAATGAAAACTAGATCAGCAATCATACTTCAAGAACTTGTTGTTCAACTGTTCGTCCTTCAGTAGCAACCCGGCCACCCAAATAGGCAAGGTATCGCATAAGCATCTTTGTAGTCTCAGTTTTACCTGCTCCACTTTCACCACTGACCAGGATTGAATTACTCTTTCCCTCATTAATCATTGCCCTGATTCCATCAGCGCAATGAGGCCGACTGTTATGTTCATCAATAAAGAAAAAATATTTAGACTAACTAGTGCAAATCAAGATCACCTGTATGCAACGTCAGCAACTGCAAAAACATGAGGGCTTAATTCTCCAAATGGTGCTCCCTTATATTGTAGCATCATGTGAGGATCATACAGATGAGGCAATCTTTGGAATGGATTTATGGCAATAAGAATATTTCCAGTATAGGTCTGTCAAAGCATCAAACACCAAGGTTGAATAGAGTATGGTTTCCGAATATCAAATTTGATGCATCTATATATATAAATAGAGAGAGAGAGAGAGAGAGAGAGAGAGAGAGAGAGTTATAACAATTAACTACATTTCACAATCTAACTTACTATTAGTTATTTATTTGATAGGAGTATTATTACATACGACATAGAAGTATTATTTTAATATGAGTAATAATTATCAACCATATTTACTTCATAGTTATTTAGATTAACGAGCGTAAATTTGTTTTATCTTCAAACCCATTCTTACTTTAACAATCTGATGTCTATGATGTACCCCCGCACACCCACATATAATGCCCATCAAAGAAAAATCAAAATGGCCCATTATCAGAGAGAAAGAGAGCCAATATGGTTTGTTGGTATAAAATTAAAGTACAAAAATACATGATGATAATTACACCAAGGATTCTTGACTGTTAATGAAGGAAAGCACCAAAGCTTGCTTAGCCAACTTGTCAAGCACTTGAACGTGGGTCAGGATCCTAATGACTAGGGTTCGAGTCCCAGTGGAGGTATATCTCTCATCTTTATCCTCTCCAACTTAACTAATGTTGGGTCAACCGGTCAAGTGGCAAGAATACAGCTCTCTGGAGCTCTTGACCCCAAATCTTGATACATTGTTGATAAAAAAATGAAAGAAAGAAAGCTCACATATATTTCATTTAATTCATATCTAGCTTTTAGATTCTGCAGAACCCCAGGCTCGTGCAGATAAGATAACTTTGTCATGTCATCAACTCCACCAGCAGGAGCTTCCATATCCTTAGGATACAGTTTTGACAACTTTGCTTTGACCTGAAAGTTCAGATAGAACAGAAATGGAGACATTAAACTGCAAAATTTTAAGCTTCCAATAACCAATAGCATTGTTATATACCCAATTTTTCTCTGCAAAATTATAGTTATTATTCGTTTGGTTTTTCATACAATCCCTACGCTTAAACAAGATATGTGACGTTTTGTTTCATTTGTGCTGAGCACAGTCAAATACAATATCAACGGAAACATAAACATAAACATCAAAGGGTGAGATGATCAGTTTATTTTTAAAACAAAGAGTGAACTGAGGAAGAAACAATAACCCAATACATAAAAAAGTGGACGTGGGTGTGGCCGGGGTGTGGTTGTGAGCTTGAAAAATCAAACCTCCATTCTAAAACGAAACAGTGGTTGGCAATTGTGAACATGGTCAATGACCCAGTGCAAAATTACAAAGCAAGAAAAAGGAAAAAAAGAAGAAGATGATAGACAGCATGACGAGAAGATATATGTACTGAGTAGATACTACAAGATCAGTTTTTGATGGAATTGATAATGCAGATTCAAAGAAATTGCTTCGTCTCAGTCTCATTTAGTCCCCCTTATGTATGTGACTATACATGAAGAGCTCGTGAAGACTGCTTTACAGTTAATAAAACAGATTCATGATTCATCTAACACAAAAACAATACTATTCTAAAAAATAAAGGTATGTAATTATAAGTAATCCACCTACCGTCTTGCCATTGCTAGTGTTGATCACAACTTCCTGTTTATTTATTTTTGATACCTCTCCATCAATCCAAGCTACTTCTGGGTCTTCAACCCAGACTTGGGAACCTACGGTAATGTTCACCGGAGTGCCCTGGTACAGACATCAAAGCATAAATATTGTGCACGCAAATTTGTGAGAATGCATTTGAACCAGAGCGTCTTCCTACTGCAAAAAAGCGTACTATAATTTATGACAATGATTGTTACTTAAGTTCATACAAAGTTCAATTTTAGATTCCACTGCTCATTTAGGAACAGATGATAGCCCAAAATTTTGTGTTTGTTATTTAGACACAATAAAGAGGATGGACATATGTTGATAACAATCAACAACAGGCTGCTCAATACAAGTAAGGAGCTATCTTCATATTTTTCTCTGTTTTCTCCTTCATAATCATTGTCATTTTAGAGATGATAGCAAATCCATCACAAATTCCATTCAGAGTATTTCTGACAAAAGATGTCAGAGGTTTAATAGTATATCCCTCTTCTAACACATTTGATTTAAAAAGATACAAGTGAGATGATCATTCTTCCACAGACAACCTTCAAACGGGTTATAATTTCTTGTATCAACTGTAGTTGGGTAGAAATATCCTATTACAAGATGATAAGATGTAAGACCATTTAAATGAAAACTCCGTTGTCACTGTCAACAAATTGCTACGAATTGGAAATGCTTTTTACCAGGTCCCATTTTACGATCAAACTTATGATAGTATGTTACAATTTCACAAAGCTCTTTAATACAATGTGCAGAAAAGGATAGTAGGGAGATCACTAACATATCCTACTTTCTTAACGGGAATAATCACTTGGTTTTTATTCTCTAATATAGTCCTCCTTTTTACTTTGTTTCATGTATCCAAGGACAGAAAATTTATGAACACGTGAATGTTATATAATCATGTCCCTAGCTCTTGGAATCAGCAAACTGAGATATTCCTCTATTTAAGGCGTCTACATTCATCAATAATATTGCACAACACCATAAACAGAATTACAAGAAAAATAATTTCCACTTGAAGTAAAATGACCCAAAAACAAAAAATCCATAGACAAAATATACATGATGCTAAAATCCCTAAACAAAACTAAAACAATCAATAAAGTTAAGACAAAGGTTCGCAGGAAAGATACGGAACAAAGACCAAATTGAACCCTCATACCATTTTTCTTAGGTTTTCAATCCAAAGCTCAGCTACACATGATTGCTCTGCTCAGAAACTGTAGTCTATGATCCGACTATTCAACCATCAGAAACTGACCCTTTTCTGGGTTTCGCTCAAAATCACCTCCAAAGACAGGGATGTGAATCAAAAGTGCGTTTAGTGCAGAAACCAGATCAAGGACTTGGTTGGGTCAAGTGAGATCAAAAAGTGGGATTTTCCAGGAATGTGAGAGGAGATTGCAAAAGAGTAAAATCTGTGGATTGGAAGTGAATGAGGATCGATCGGTTTGAGGGAGAGCGAGAGACATTAGCTCTAACTTCGCTGCTTTCCTTTGTTTTCGCGCCAAGTTGTGGCTCCTAATCACAGAGTACCTTCTCTCTCTGCAATTGCAAATTCTCTCATATGAGTGGGCAATTTAACATCGTACGCCATTCACAAATCTTTTTTTATTTTATTTTAGAGCATAACTATTTGTGGTGAGGTCAAAAGTTCGATCCGCTCATAAAGTGCAAAGAGTTTTATGGGTATAGGGGAGGGCATGGGTCCTAAACCGGACCGGACCCGTTACATAATGGGATGGTTCGGTTTTGGACTCGTTCCTCTAGCTCGGTTTCTCGGTTCTATACGCTAGAACCGATCGCTTCTTTATTTTTGTTAATTATGCGGTTTATGGTCCAAATAGAACCGGTCACCTCTCTATTTTTGTTAATTATGCGTTTATGATCTAAATTGGATGATTTAGATCTTGATTTTTAGATAAAACTTGAAATTTGTAATTATTAAAAGTTATGGGATGCACTCCGCTGAAAACAACTATTCAAATAGGAAAGTAAGAACAAACAACTATTGGATCAAAACTCATCAATAGCTCTCATAAATAATTAATTTCAGCTGAAAATTAATTCAATAAACGTCAAAAAGGGCATATTAGTAATTGTGCCCTCCACTCCTCCTCCTTTAGTGATGCTTCCGTCAATTGTGTGTGCTCCTCCATAACTACTCCTCCTTCAGTGATGCTCCTCTGTTGTCTCTCTTTTCGGTGATATGTGTCTGTCGCGATCTCAATTCCTCTCCTCCTTTACTCATCTTCGCCGATCTGGTCTGATCTCGCACCGTGGGGCGCCGATTTGGTGCGGTGGTTCAAAAATGGCGAGAGGAGCTGAGAAGAGAAGCTCCTTTCAGATTCGTTTTGCTAGAATTTCTTGTTTTGATGACTCGAATATGCTCAGAGATCGCTTTATCTGATTTGAATATTGTGTTGTTTGGTCCTGTAACAAGATGTGTACTAAATTTGTGTACAAAATTGGGGATTGTAAAATTGCTCTCTATTTTTCTCTTTCGTTGATTATCATCTGTGGACGAGATTTGATTTCACTTTCCAAGTCAGTCTTGGCTTTGCTTCTCTGATTCTCCATTTTCTGATTTGATTTCGATTTTTTTAAATTTTGTTTGATTTTTGTACTCATTGTTGTATAAATTTAGTTTCTTGAATTGATGATAAACTTGATTAAATTCGTATTTGTATACGTATATTATAATATGTAGTTTGAATTCTTTGTTCAAGTGCGGTGTTGATTTGGGGAATTTTCCCTCATTTATTGCGATTATGCTGATTTTAAGTATATATTTGTTAGATATATCAACTTAACACTACTTCAAAAGTTAGTGCATTGATGAGCAATAAGTTGTGGAAATGTACTAATTCTAATCCCATCGATTTGGTGAAGATTTTATTTAATCAAAGGTTGAAGATGGGTTGATAATAGTGAATTCCCAGTAGATGTGGAGCTTCTGCAATAGAATAAATCTGTTTGAAACATGTTTCTAATAGAGAGTTTTCCAGACATCAATGCATGATTTTAACAAATTCTGTCAAATTTTAGCTTCTGCAATAGAATGAATCTATTTGAAACATGTTCCTAATAGAGAGTTTTCCAGACATCAATGCATGATTTTAACAAGTTCTGTCAAATATTAGCTTCTGCAACAAAATAAATATGTTTGAAACATGTTCTTAACAAAGAGTTTTACAAACATCAGTGCATGATTCAAATTCCAATTTGAATTCCTAACATTAATCAATGATTCAACTTGCAATAACTGATTTCCAAAGAGGTGGTGGTTCAGTTTCTCATTGGAAACTAAACTGCCACCTCTTTTGAAAACAGTTCATGCACGTTGAATTATACATTGAATTAGATTGGCATAATATATATTCAAAGAGTTTTCCACACTGAACATGATTGCGTATTTTCATTAAATCTAACATCAATCCTGCTTTTTGTACCATGTATTCTCCAACTGACTCGACAGATAACACATCAAGGAACACAGAATCAGAGAATAAGTGTATGGAAGCACGGAAGAGGTGGTCTTAGGTTTAAGAAGATGAGAAGAAGAGGCAAGCAATGAAAAAGACTCGAAATAAGACACTATCACCTCCAAATCCAGAATCATCAAACTCATATGGCATTTGGTTTGCTCTAGATCGCAAATTGAATCGTAAATATTATGATTAAAAGAAGTTACTTGGTGGACCGAAGGCTGAAGAGACTATAACCAAGAAGGCACGTCGGGAACATGTTGAAAAGAAGAAGGCAACAATACCAGAGGAAGCAATTCACCGAAAGAAATGGCTAGGGAAGCAAAGGGTAAAAATGTTGTGGATGATACCAATGACGATGTCTCCTCCGCTTGACAATATATTTTTTTTAATTTTGGTGTAATGATTTCTTTTCAATAAAAATCTATCATGTTCCATACACAGTTCTACAATATTTTCCAGAAAATAATCATCAAACGATATGAAACATGTTCTTAACAGTAATTCAGAAACTACTAATCAATAAGAAAAGAACACTGAAACAAGTTTTGGAGATATCGTTTTACCAAAATGAGCATATATCAAGATAAAAACAATTGACATCAGTCTTTTACAAAACTTAAACACAAATATGAAATTTTGGGTAGTTTGCAACATCTTTCGAACAATAATTCAGAAACTGCAAATCAATAAGGAAAAAACATTGAAACAAGTTTTGGAGAGATCATTTCACCAAAATGATGATGTCAAATGTTGGGGAAAAGGTGTAATGAGGGTTCCCGACTGTAACAAGGGAACCGGGTTCCATACTATACCCTAGGGGGAATGGTGAACCCTGTCGGGGAAAAGGTGTAACGAGGGTTCCCCGACTGTAACGAGGTGACCGGGTTCCATACTATACCTTAGGGGGGGAAATGTGAACCCTATCGGGGAAAATGTGTAACTAGGGTTCCCCGACTGTAACGAGGTGACTGGGTTGCATACTATACCCTAGGGGGGAAAGGTGAACCCTGTCGGGAAAAATGTGTAACGAGGGTTCCCCGACTGTAACGGGGGTCCGGGTTGCATACTATACCCTAGGGGGGAAAGGTGAACCATGTCAGGAAAAAGGTGTAACGAGAGTTCTCCGACTATAACGGGGGGATCGGGTTGCTAACTATACCCTAGGGGGAAAATGTGAACCCAATCGGGAAAAAGGTGTAACGAGGGTTCTCCAACTATTACGAGGGGACCGGGTTTAATACTATACCCTAGGGGGAGAGGTGAACCCTGTCGGAAAAAAGGTGTAACGAGGGTTCCCCGACTGTAACGAGGGTCCAGATTCCATACTATACCCTATGGGGGAAAGGTGAACCCTGTCGGGGAAAAGGTGTAACTAGGGTTCCCCAACTGTAACGAGGGGAGCGGGTTCCATACTATACCCTAGGGGGAAATGTGAACCATGTCGGGAAAAAGGTGTAACGAGGGTTCCCCGAATGTAACGAAGAGACCGGGTTTTATACTATACCCTAGGGGGAAAGATGAACCCCATCGGGGAAAAGGTGTAACGAGGGGACCGGGTTC
>JAYMTP010000441.1:0-33900 GCA_036897365.1 Geranium brycei | reverse complement strand
GCCAAACTTCCATCCTTCCCAGGCTGGGGGAGTAGGCCTCGGCTTCGGTGGGTTTTGCCATCCAGTCCGAGTCTTTGGAGGTTTGGCGTCGTGGAGAAATGGTCGGAACCTAGAGTTTGAGGGGTCTCTCTCTCTGATTTTGTGTTCGTCGTTGCGCTTGGCTTTGAGGTGTTTGGGGGTCGATTTTGAGCTAGCCGAACCGGCCATATTTGAATCAATTTTGATTATTCTCTGGTTCACTACAAAGCAGCAGAATTAATTAATGAATTAACTAAAATGGGTTAATGAGTGATAATATGAACATTTTAAATTAAATTTAACTATTTTAGGCACGGTGGTCCTCAATGAAAGTTCTCAGTATTGAATTGACTTTTAAAATAATATACCATAATAACGTGAAAAAATGTTATACTATGCCATGATGAACATGAATTATCCCTTTATACAAAACCAAAGTTGGGCTCATATTTATACGACCATCGGATGGGTCGTCGTTCCTCCTAATGATCTTCTCCACCAATTCTTGTGGGAGATCGGCCCATTGGCGTCTTCTTTTTGTGTAGGTAGTCATGTATTTGTGATTGATGATAGGAAATGTATGTAAAACCCTACATATCAAGTATTTACTAAGCCTGGCTGGCTTTGAATATAGAAAGTTCTCCAAAAGAGTTTATTTCAAAATTCAATACTAAAATAATTAATTTTGAAAGTTTTAAAATTGGATCAAGACTGAGGACACCGAAAGTAAATTATTTAAACAAAAGGATAATCTCAAATAATAAGCGGTTTTATATATGTGATTACGATTTTTCTTTTGAATGAAAACTCAAATATTATTAATCAACTAACTCGACATCTCGTCGGACAGCCAAGACAAATTTTGGTGGGACAGACTCCTCACCATAATCCCAACTAATGTTAGTTAACGCAAACTTGGCTAGTAATGATGGGTCATCGACGTTCCTCATAATGATGTTGTTTAACAATTCTGGTAGGAGATCGGCCCATTGGCTTCTGCTACACCGTCTTCTTTTTGTGTCGGTCATGTGTTTCTGAATGGTATTATAATACGAATTGTATGTAAAAACCCTACATATCAGATATGTATATATGTATGTATATATATATATATATATATATATAGAGAGAGAGAGAGAGAGAGAGAGAGAGAGAGAGAGAGAGAGAGAGAGAGAGAGCATGTCCGGTTTACTAATCCTATAGATGGCTTTGAATATAGAAACTTCTCGAAAACTTTATTTATTTCAAAAATACAATTTTTTAGGGATTCATGACAATTTGTTATACCTAATTATAGGGAAATGACACTTTCATACCTTAACTATATATTTTTATTTTTTTTAATATCTGACTATTTTTATTGACAACTTACCCCTAAAATGTTTAAAATACTTAAACTATCCCTGATTTTGATTTCAGTTATGTCTGGTTTACTGTGGGCCGGTAGTGAACTGGAATTGAATTTGACCTCGGTTCAAATTCATAATGGAATTGAATTTGGGGAACTACCGGTACGCAGTAAACTGTGCAGAGTTGAAATCAAAATCAGAGGTAGTTTAGGTATCTTAGGGGTAAGTTATCAACAAAAATAATCGGTACACTAAAAAGAGAGAAAATTAATTATGGTATAAAATTGTCATTTCACTATAGTTAGGTGTAATAAAGTATCAATATTCTAAAAATGAATGTTGAAAGTTTTGAAATTAGATGAGGACACTGAAAGTAAACTATTTAAACAAAAGGATAATTTCAAATATTAAGCGGTTTTATTTATGTGATTACAATATTATTAAATGTCCATTGCAAATAAGTCTGAAAAGAAAATAAATGTAAGTGTATATGATGTCACTTGACATTCTTACATGGTCAAACAAAACGCTACTTGTTCCTCAAATAAGCACTCGGCAGATCAATAATAAATCTGATTTGGGCCTACACGGACTGGCCCTATAATCTGACAGGTTTGGCGGTTCACACCGACCAACAACTTAGTTACTTATACACAATTAGGGCCAACACACATGTTAATCTTAATATTAACAAGAAGGATACAGTGGATCGTTTCATCATTAATTGGGCCAACAAAATACAATTCTAATTGAAATTAACCCAGTATGTGAGAATTCTTGAAGATCGGCTGGAAGGAAAAGCCAATCGATCAAAAACGGATACATGACACGTCAAATAATCAATCAAAACAATATAAAGTATGAGAATTTTATGAAATTCAGTTCATAACAACTCGAACCAAATTGAAAACTGATATATTTAAAATCGAACTGAATCAAATTTCAATTTTAAATATTCAAAGGGTAGGGAGAGTTTTACGAGCAGACAGGGCTCCATGTAAGTTTTAAAAAAAAGAAAGAGAAATGGGAGTGAGAAACTTGTATTAGGATCAAGATTTGGCCAGGACTTGTGGATCAGTGCAATGGAGGGGAGAAGAAAATCTGACCTTCAGACCCAAAATCTTGTGAAGAGCAATAATTGCAATAGATTCTATTTCTGGGGCTACAAATTGGCCCATTATGGGACTTCCCTCTTGGGTTCATGATGGGAAAAGAAGGCTAACATGTAATATAGTGAGAAAAAAGTCATTGATTTTGTCTTGAAGTTTTTTTGAGCTGTCCTAGTTTGTCAATTACTTTTTGCTGCATTAGTATCACTCTGATTTGCTGGGTTAATATGAGATTCAGGCAAGCCATTATGGCTGGTTTTGCCATGATGAACATGATATTTTGAATATCAGGACATGTAGGTGTAAATCAATCAGTGCAATGAGCCATAGTAGTAGGGTTGGGTTTCAAATTTCAAGAATTGCCAGAATGGGACAAGAAAAGCTGACCTTTAGAGCCAAAGTTTAGTGTTATGAACAGCAAGAGATTCTGTTTCTGGGCCTACAGTTGAAGCTGCAAATTGGCTCATTATGGGACTTGGGTTCAGGATCTGAAAAATGGCTTGAGGTATAATTAGAGTGGAAAGTCTTTTTGATCCCCCCAAAATTTTTGAGTTAGTTTCAGTCTTTGAAGTATGCAAAATGGGTAAAATTCAGGGCTGCTAAAAAATAATCAAACCGAAAAAACAGCATTGGGTCTGTTTAAAATCGAACCTTTGTCTCGTCGTTTTAGTTTATAAAATTACAAGCGATAAAAAAATCAAACCAAATTGAAAACTGATCAATTTGAACATTTGGCTGATTTTAGGTCACCGGTCTTTATTAATTGGGCCGAAAAATATTAGACCACCAAAAAATAAGTCAAGACCGGTTGAAAACGTGAAAATTTCATGAAAATTGATTCAAGAAAATTGAACCAAAAACCGGTAAATCAAATAATAAGTCAAAACGGCATCAAATGTGAGAATTTCATAAAATTAAGTTTATAAAAATCAATCCACGCCAAATTCCATCAGTTTGATTTTAGTTCTTATTCTCTTAAAATTAAACCGCTCAAAATCAAGTCATGAACAAACACGGTTTTTATCTTTACCATTAGTCAAATGTCAGTCAACTCTACAGTGGAAAAAAATAATTCAAAACCAAGTTAATTACACACATGTCACTCCATTTAATCTTTATTCTTTAGTTTAAATTGTCTGTGTTAGAGATTATTTATGACCTACCTTATGGATAGAAATGACAAAAATTCATGTCAAATGTTTTGTTTTGAGTGATTGCAAACTTGCATTAATAAACTGAACAACTCATGACCAATCAAATGTCTTGATTAAGTGATTTGTAAACTTGGATTAAAATAATTGAACAGCTCATGTGAGATATTGTTTGTAATGCAAAATGGTGAAAAGAAAATGCAATTGTGATTGGGTTGAGGGACATTAGGCCCTGTTTGTGTTTCCTACCACCTTGAAAGCAAGCACATGGCTCTTTTATTAGTTTGATTAGCTGCAATCACACACTCATTTCCGACAGAGATGGACCCCAAACCCTTATTGTTTCACTCCTTTTCTCTATGTGATCTATTTATTGCTCTCTTGATCAGTGCCCTGTTGGTTCTTGCAGGACCTGCACCACCTCCATTGCCAGATGTATGCAAATTATGATGATAATGACTCCCAAATCATGAATCAAGACAAGTTACATCCACTCTCTACTTTAGGGTCAAACAATGACCAGTGTGATATGTACTGTTTAATTAGTTGCATGATATGTTGATTGAACTGTATGGTAGTTTGATTCCAGGGCTTCATATGCTGATTAAGTCATTGATTTTTAGTATTTGGGCTTAAATTATTGGGCCAACAAAATAAAAGTCATTAAAATCGGTTCAAGATAGGAGAATTTCATGAAAATTGATTAAAAAAAATCTATCTGAAAATCTCGTTTCATCATAATAAACCGAATAGAAAACTGACATTTTTAAAATCAGACTGAACCGATTCAAAACCGAACCGTAAAAAATCCTAGTTGATTGAGCCGTGTAATCGTTGTTGATTGAACTGCATGGCCGCTTGTAGGGTTGTAACAACTTCAATTTTGAATTGAATCAGTTTGGTGTGATTCGATATATTGGACTGACCGGCCTTTGGTTTAGTCAATTTCACTTAAACAATTTGTAATTAATTTTTCACCTTCTAACATGTTTGTAGCTATTTCAACATATTTTTTTACTCAAGTAACGAAGACTAGTGATTTTAAACAGACCATCTGTCTAAATCAATTAATTTTAAATCAATTATTTTAATTTTGATAAACAGTGATCAAACTGAATTGAATCGATTAAGATTTTCAGCGGCTAAAATTAAATGATTTGAAAACTCAAAATATGGGTAATTGAATTGTTGGTTCATTGGATTTGATATGGTCAAGAAAGCTTGTTTGGTCATGTAGAATAGTTGTTAAATGTGATGATATATACATACACTACTATTACATGCACATGGATGTGGTGTGGGAAGATTAGGGGCAAAAGGCCAAATCAAAGAAGCACAAAAGGATCTTTTTTGCATGTGAAGTTTTGGTGAGAGGTCTATGGTGTAAGCTAAAGTTAACTTCCCACAGGATAAGGGAACATTACTTTCCTCAAACAGTGACCTCCTATTGCCCTCTTTCACTCAATTATTTCCCTCTCCTTTCTTTTCATTACAGCTATTTATTTCTTGGTTGCCAAACAGAGTTTGGTTCTACTTTTTTGCATTAAACCTTTATACCCTCTTTAGTCTTTATACATTCCCTTTTTTCCTAAAATTAAATAAACCCAAATGAGAATATTGTAGAAATTAGAAAGGGCCAGTGAGAATGTCAACGCCTAACTTCGCAGAAGTAATTGTTAAGACTTAAAAGGATAATTAATTAATCATTTAGATAACTTACTAATGCAAGGAAATCACTAGCTTAAGTATCTAGTTTTGATTCCAATAAGTAAGCTAAGCTTCACATGATCATGTCTTGCTTCGTTAAGACACAATTATAGGAGTAAACTTGTTATTCAACTCACATTTATAATAATCGAGCTTGAAGGGCACTGAGTATAGTGCTGGACTTATTTAACAAACGAGCTGAGTTTGAAATTATCCTATAAAAATTTGATATTGTTTAATATTTGATTGATTATATATATTTTTATATTTAACATAAAAATATATACAAATCAAACCGAATTTAAGTTTGAAATTTTTTTAGACAAGGAATATAACTATATAAACTCGTTCAAGCTCGATACAATCACGAGTATGAAAATAAGTAAATAAGTGAATAATAGTTAAATGACTTGATAATTTTATTGAATCTAACCGTGCTTATACATCTAATTATATGCGTCTAAACAGCAATTATATATTTTGCAACAGTTTCCACTTAACTCATGCAGAAGGTAATAAATGATATAGATAAATACAGATAAGAGTTCAAATTATTACACCGATTGTCACATTATTTTTCACGAACCGAGTCCAAGGCTATGCTTGATTAGGTTTATTTACATTTGTACATACACATGTTATGGTTTTTTATGCTACTGTCTGGATTAAGAAAGTAATTGAACATTACTCGTATTTATTATGCAGATCTACTCGAAGACCCACATTCAACTATATATGTGACACTACCTCAGCTCTCTTCTTTCTCTCTCTAGAACCACTTTTTCCACATTCTCTCTCTCTCTCTACCTCTGTACACTCCACTCCAGAGCCAAGACAGAGAGACATGGGCTACGGCAGGCTCGGACCCTCCGACCCTGACGGATCGGCCCATCCCGAGCCGGCCCGCCGCGGGAGGAAGCGGCTCCTCCTGGTCTCGATCCTCGCGGTGGCGCTCATCGCCTGCTCCGCCGTGGCCGCAGCCGTGGTCCTGCGCCGGACCGCCGCCGGGAGGTCCGGTCCGGGGCACGTGCACAGGAAGCCGAGCCAGGCCATGTCCCGGACCTGCGGCCGGACCCGGTTCCCGAACCTGTGCGTGAGCTCGCTGCTCGAGTTCCCCGGGTCCACCAGCGCCAGCGAGCGCGAGCTCGTCCACATTTCGTTTAACATGACCCTGCAGCACCTGAGCAGAGCCCTCTACACTGCCTCCGACCTCTCGACGGTCCAGATGGACACACGTGTGCGCTCAGCCTTCGACGCCTGCCTCGAGCTGCTGGACGATTCCGTCGACGCGCTCTCACGCTCCCTCCTCTCCGTCAATCCCTCCCCAAACGGTAATCCAAATTGAACTCCGATTGATTAAATTTAAAGCAACCGGAATGAACCGAACCGGTCAGATCCGAACTCAACCCTTCGGTTTCCCAACTATTAGAACCATAATCGAAATTATTATGTTAAAAAACAATTTGGTTATGAGTTTTAACCGGTTAGAACTGATAATTTCTAGTGTATTGATTTTTAGATTTAACTAGACAAATTTGAGCCAAATTTATAGCTAAAATCATTAAACTTGCAATTATAAAAGATGATGTCAAAAATTGAATGTCATGATTAAATTGTTAAAAACAAAATTTGTAAAATAATAAAAAATAAAAAATAAGTAATATATGTGAGATGACTATAGGTAAATTCGTGGTCACGCAAACTAGTTAGGTATTATTAGATTGACGATTGTGAGTTTTTAAAAAAGGAACTGAATAGAAGTTCATTTATTCTCTCGCATTTAAAACCAAAATCAAATTATTGATCACTGTTTCAATTTTTGGATTCCAATTTCTACATTCAATTTAGTTCTGGTTTTGAGTCTAAAAAAGTGCCCACTAATTGTAAACGGCGTCGTTTTGGTTATTATATAGGGGCTGGTGGCGGGCCGAGCGGGTCGACCCAGGACGTGCTGACGTGGCTGAGCGCGGCCCTGACGAACCACGACACGTGCACGGACGGGTTCGATGACGTCACCGGTAGCGCCGTCAAGGACCGAGTGACGGGGTCGCTGAGGGACCTGTCGGAGCTGATCAGCAACTGCCTGGCGATTTTCTCGGCCGGGATCGGCGACGATTTCGCCGGAGTTCCGATACAGAACCGTCGGAGGCTGATGTCGGCCGGCGAGAATGCGGAGGATCACGGCGGGTTTCCGAGGTGGCTCAGTCGGAGGGAGAGGAGGTTGCTGGACGCCCCGATCTCGGCGATTCAGGCCGATATCATCGTGTCAGCTGACGGCAACGGCACCGTCAAGACCATCTCCGACGCCATCAAGAAAGCTCCGTCGAACAGTACACGCCGGATCATCATTTACGTCAGGGCAGGAAGGTAATTTCACATTTCCCATATAATAATAAATAATAGCGACTCAATTATTGTGGGAAAAAAAATAAAATAAAAAACGGAATATATATTTATTTTTCCAGGTACGAAGAGGATCTAATAAAAGTTGGGAGGAAGAAAACGAATTTAATGTTTATCGGTGACGGGAAGGGTAAAACCGTCATTTCAGGTGGGAAGAGCATATTTGACAACATCACGACATTTCATACCGCGTCTTTCGGTAAGTAGTGTCGGCGTGTTTGTTTTACTCGGGATTATTACACTCTCGTCCGAAAACCTTAATTTATTGTCCGATTATTACATTTTTAGTAGTTTAACCGAAACCTTAACTGTCCGAAATTAAGATTCTTTTCACGTGACGGGTTATTTATTTTTAGCGGCGACCGGATCGGGCTTCATTGCACGTGACATGACGTTCGAGAATTGGGCGGGACCCGGGAAGCACCCGGCGGTCGCGCTCCGGGTCGGGTCGGACCACGCTGTGGTCTACCGGTGCAACATTATCGGGTACCAGGACACCCTCTACGTCCACAGGAACCGACAATTCTTCCGCGAGTGCGACATCTACGGAACAGTTGACTTCATCTTCGGGAACGCGGCCGTCGTGCTCCAGAACTGCAGCATCTACGCGCGCAAGCCTATGCCGTTCCAGAAAAACACCATCACGGCCCAGAACCGGAAGGACCCGAATCAGAACACGGGCATCTCGATCCACGCGTGCCGGATCATGCCCACCTCGGACCTCAGGGCGTCCCAGGGGAACTTCTCGACGTACCTGGGCCGACCCTGGAAGCTCTACTCCCGGGCGGTGTACATGATGTCGTACATTGGCGATCACGTGCACCCCCGGGGGTGGCTCGAGTGGAACGCAACGTTCGCGCTTGACACATTGTACTATGGGGAGTACATGAATTACGGGCCGGGCGGAGCAGTCGGCCAGCGGGTCGGGTGGCCCGGGTACCGGGTCATTACCTCGCCCGTGGAGGCGGGCCGCTTCACCGTGTCCGAGTTTATCTACGGGTCGTCGTGGTTGCCTTCGACCGGAGTGGCTTTCTTGGCCGGTTTATCGGTATGAATTAAATTATAATTTGTAGTGGAAACTGTTTTCTTTGTAATTTAGTGGGATATATAGTTTTGTTATTTTAATTTTAAATTTAATAATGAAACTTATTAATATTTTGTTTTTTTGTACGTGAGGGTGGCTTTGAATTTTTTGAGTTGTCGGTGTCGGTGGCGTTGAATAGTACATGAAATAATTCAATTCCCAAACCTAACGTAGTAATGACGTTGTCAGAATATTATCTAACTAGAAAAGTAAATAAATAGGGAAGGAATTCTTTTGAAACATCAATATGGGCCCAGTCAGCCACGTTGTCGGGCCCAATTAATTCATTGACTAGAAGTGAGCTGTTCAGGGTCAGCCCAAACAAGAAGTGGCCCACTTCTGACACATCATGGCCCACTTTAGTTCCACTCACTCCTTTGGGCCCATTTTCAGTTCATGGTTAAATGTGAATATGTAGACCACTTGACAAAGACTAGCATAGAGCAATAGACAGAGATTATAACAAGCCTAGAACAAAAATTAACAGATTGAGTGTGAGCAACTCGTTAAAATTTCGACTTGTTTACAACACTAGTCATGACTAAAATAGTCGTGAAAAGCATGAACCACTGACCATATTATAAATTACTTCAACGATACATAAAATGTAAGACCACTTGCTTAAATGATCTCATGCAAGAAAAAAATGCATTTATTTTATTTTAAATTTTATTCAAAGGACAATTTTGTCATTCGAAAAAAAAATCCATCATATACAAATCACATGTCATCATTTTAGGTTAAACATTAACAATATTAGGTTAAGTGAGATAACGAAATAGTTAAAAGAGGTTTAAAAAGTAAATGTTTAGTTAAGGGAGGTCTGTCATTTTCTTTTTTATTTTTATTGATTTAAAACCCTAACTAAACCCAGCTAATTCATATTAAGCTTGTATATTCCTTTAAGGTTATTTAAGTGAGTTTTCACCTTCACCACGTCCATTGATCTCTCCCAAAATGTCCACTCACGGTTACAATCTAGAAATTCATTGATCCCTCGTAAACAATCAAACTCACAATGCCAGTACAATCTCTCGGCCAACACTGCCTAATTCAACTAGAAATGATTTCGACATAAGAAAATTCAACAAAAAGACCTTGCTAGAGCACAAAATCGTGGGGCCAAAATAATTTGTGATGATGTATAAATTTATCGGCCGTTTACTGATAAATTATTACAAATTATTGACATTATATAATCAAAAAATGACACATATACCTTCTTAACTAAATAACGTGTTGTTGTTAACTAACTAACATACAATTATTTGAAATTTTGATAGAATATTAAATCATTTTAAAATTTTAATTACTAAAGTCTAAATCATTAGAACAATATTAAGAAATTTACACTCATTTTATTAGGCATTTAGGCCCCACCTCAATATAGATATTCTTATTTATTTTTCTCCACAAGCAATTAAAATCCCAATCAATTGTATTTGTTTGTTTGTGAATGTTTTGGTCTTTCAAATTATGTAAAATAGAATTCGTTACCTTGTACGCAAAATTCTGCAACCATTGAAATCCCAAAAAAATCTAAGACAAACCTACCAAAATTACTCCAAAGCCCCTCTACTTTCCATTAATTACTCCGAAGCCCCTCTGTTTCTATTTGCGCCTGCTCTATCAATCACCCCCAAATTTTCTCACTTACCCTAATTTTCCCTCGCTTTCCGGGAAAATTTTCGCCCAGAATCTGGAAATTATCAGATAGATAGGTCAGTACCCGTTGAAATTCGCCCACGGTTTCTGCACGGGAGAGCCCCAAAACTCGATTTTGAATTCTCTATGAAGTAAACCCCAAAATTCGATTTTGGCTTGACCGTCTTCGATTCAGCTCAGTTTCACGGGAACAGCGATTCTCTCGGCTATGGCGGCTGCGCTGAGATCGAGACCGTCGAAGGAAGCTGCTTCGGTCACTGTATCTCAGTTCCGATGCTTCATTTTCAACAATCTCATGCACGTTGGTCGCTTGACCACAAGTCACCACTTCCGTGGCGATGTTGACGAAAAGGGTTCTATGTTTTTGAATAATCAGAGAATTGAGCGGAGTTACCTTCAGAGCCTTTGTAGAAAAGGGGCTCAGATTGGTGGGGGTAGGAGATATGTGCACAGCTCTGCTAGGACTAGGAGTGTTGGTGGCAATTGGGGTGAGAAGGTAGTTGCTTCGAGCAATTATGGTGACCCGCCGGAGGTGTGGCAGCCGCCGGGGGATGGGGTTGCATTGAGAGGGAATGGCTCCAATGGGAAGGTATTGAATGCTGGTGCACCAATCCCTAGTTCTGGAGGTGGGTTTGGTGGCACAGGTTCAAAAGATGGCTCTTGGGGCGGATCGAATTTGGGGGGAA
The DNA here is from genome assembly GCA_036897365.1 of Geranium brycei. Lineage (NCBI taxonomy): Eukaryota > Viridiplantae > Streptophyta > Magnoliopsida > Geraniales > Geraniaceae > Geranium > Geranium brycei. The sequence continues at coordinate 22,728 of JAYMTP010000441.1, read as the reverse complement.
ATTTCCCCACACCAAAGGAGATTTGTAAGGGACTCGACAAATTTGTTATTGGACAGGACAGGGCGAAGAAGGTGAAGTTTTGATCTTTTTGTTTGTTTGGAGTTGTTACTTTAGCCTTTTTATGGTACTTGTTTTGAGCATTGCAATATGTTTTGTTCCTATGCGTAAATTGGAATCAGTGTATTTTCTTTTCTGATCCTCTTGTTTTGATTATCTGGAGATATGGTAATTCAGCAGTTTGTAGTTGTTGTTTCAGATTGTTGAGGTATGAAATGAGACATTTTTTAGGATTGATGTAATAATAATCCTTTTGTGGCAGGATGATTTTACACGTTCCTGTATTTTAAAGCTGTATACAGTGATTGCAGTATATTATATAAATTGATTATGTGTAATTCCAATTTCTATGATTTCCTAAATGTATATCTCAAATATTTATGTACTTGTTTTGAGCATTGAAATGTTTATGTACTGGCAAAATAGTTATTCTATGAATTCCTGTTGATACTAAATCTGGAATTGGCATTAGAGTATTTTCTTTTCTAATCCTTTTATTTTGATTATCTGGAGATATGGCAATTCAGCAGTTGTAGTTGTTGTTTCAGATTGTTGAAATGTGAAATGTGACAGTTTTTTAGCATTGATGTCATAGTATTCCTGATTTTACACGTGCCTGTATTTTAAAGCTGTATATAGTGATTGCAGTATATTATATAAATTGATTATGAGCAGTTCCCTTTTCTATGCTTTCCTGAATGGCTGAGTGTATATTTTGAATGCAGGTCCTTTCCGTTGCAGTTTACAATCACTATAAGAGGATCTATCACGAGTCCTCGCAGAATTGGTTAGCTCTACAGCTTTTACTTTTAACTCTATTGTATAATTTATGTATTCTTTGAACTCTGATGATTTGCACCTCACCTTACTGTTTGCTTGATTACTTATGTGTACTGTCCAGTAGTTGCTTTGATAAGATTCAAGATATGAACAAGTTCTAACATCTGATTGAGGAAAAGAAAATCCTGTTTTATTCATCAGCCATTACATTTGATTGGACAGTAGTGTATCTTGATGGAATCAACTTGCCCGTCATCATGTCAGTTTTACGTTAACCTGGAAAATACAATGAAAAGCTTAAGTGAGTTGGCTGAATAATTTATATGTTGATGGCTCAGGAGGTAATGATTGTTATAAAACGACTCGTCAAATCGTGTACCCTAACTCCGACATACATGTTATGGAACTGGTTACATTGTGCCATGCATCTAAATGAACTGATGAAAACGAAATATACAGTGGAAGTTAGTCTCTTAAACCTCTCCCTAAATGTCAGTTATACTTGTACCAAAATTGTAGTTGTCGATTCTTAATGTATTTGGCCGCCACACTTGTGTGTTCCCTGTAATCTCGGGTATAACTGTCCATGTTTCATTGCAAGAGATGTGGTGTTAATAGTTATACTGCACTTTGGGAAGCTAGGTCTTCGGGTGGTTCAGATGGCAAAAAAGGAGATGTGATGGAAGATGACGCAGTTGAACTCGAGAAAAGTAACATTCTTCTGATGGGACCGACTGGCTCGGGTAATTATGGTTCTTTCAATTATGTGATGTATTCCAAGTTGGTGCAAACTATTTCAGTTCAATGGAATGATCTACTTTTAGTTGACTTCAAAACCACTGCTATAAAAGCTTTTATGGAGTAACATATCTTTGGATATGTTCTTTGATTATTTTATTTAGATAACACCAAATTTAAGATGTACATATCTCCGCTTCTGATTATTCTACCGCTAATTTTCTTTTTTAACAAATACATAAAATAATAAAATCTAGGATAGAAACTCTGCTCAACTGCTTATGACTTTCATTTACTGGTCTTATTTGTTCTCTTCTGACAGGGAAGACATTACTTGCCAAAACCTTGGCACGTTTTGTGAATGTTCCATTTGTTATTGCTGATGCAACTACACTTACTCAGGCAAGTTCTTAATTCTTCAATGTTGTTTTTTAAAAAAAAATTGGGATATATAAACTTAGTTACATCTCTCTCTCTCTCTCTCTCTCACACACACACACACACACACACACACACACACACACACACACACACACACACACTTCTCTTAAATCAAATGTTCAATGTATTTGTTTGCCGAACTTTGTGCTGTTTTTGGTAAATTTTTTGAAGACTATGATGGGCTGGGAACAACATGTTACTATCTGCAGGCAGGATACGTTGGGGAAGATGTGGAATCCATATTATACAAGCTTCTCACGGTAAATTCTGCCTACTTTTGGATTTCTCTTTTTACTGGTCAATATAGCATGTGTTTCTCGGTAGAAACAATTATAGCAGTATAATAAGAACTTCTATCGGTTGCATCAAGAGACACTTTATAGAACTTGAACCGATGTATGGTGTAAGAAGATAAATTGGTACTAGCAAGTTATTTAACCCAATAAAGAGCTTCCTTTTTCATATGAACATACGAGATTTATTAAAGATATTGTTTTACCTACTATGAACTTAGTCATTATCGTCTCAATCTCTCAGGTTGCTGACTATAATGTGGGAGCTGCACAGCAAGGCATTGTGTATATTGACGAAGTTGACAAAATCACCAAAAAGGTCACCCCCACCTTTCTGCTCAATACTTTTATCAGCGTTGTATATTCCCCTTTCCTATTTTCTTAAATCGGGAGCTTTTCCAATATGCAGGCAGAGAGCCTCAATATCAGTAGAGACGTGTCCGGGGAGGGTGTTCAGCAGGCGTTGCTGAAAATGCTTGAAGGAACGGTAAGTGCACATTTCAAGGAAACTGAATCAAGTACTAGAGTCACACGAGGGGAATTCTCGAGTATTCTGCGGGCATAGCTGAAAGTGCTTGAAAGAGAATATCTACACATTTTAAAGAAACAGAATTAAGTATTAGAGTCACGCAAGGGACATTATGGAAGTATCAGTATTCAAAAAAACTCGAGGTGCTAGTGAGGCGGAAAGGGCCTCTGGTGACTAATCGGATTAGTCAGGGATTTTTAGAAAACTAATATTATAGTGCTTTTAAAGCCGTCTTCAGTAGAATTTTTGTTTTTCCAATTTCCAGAGACAAATTGGAACTATCTAGTCTTGTAGTTGGTTAACTGAATCATCTTTTGATTCTTAAATCTGTGTCTGATGCAGGTTGTTAATGTTCCTGAGAAGGGAGCTCGAAAGCACCCTAGAGGCGACAACATTCAGGTACATATATACGCACATTCAACGCCGGCCAAGCCACAAACACATATTACAGATGAAATGGAAAATACATATTACGACTGAGTCATGTAGTGTTTGTGGCTTTAAATATGACTCGGTCGTATTTTGTTCGTGAAAAGAGTTTGTTTGGTTTGTATACTTGCTCTTTTCAAGGTTTGAAATCAGTTACAAATGTTTTTCTCTTTCTTGACAGATTGACACTAAGGATATTCTGTTCATATGCGGAGGAGCATTTATCGACTTAGAGAAAACAATCTCAGAAAGGTTATTACCCCAACTCGTTTTCTTAATGGCATATATCAATACGTGCTTATTTTGGTGTTTTCCCTGTTTCAGACGCCAAGACTCTTCGATCGGCTTTGGTGCACCGGTGCGCGCAAACATGAGAGCTGGCGGCGTCACGGATGCTGCAGTGACATCATCCTTATTGGAGACAGTAATTGTTCACCATAATTTGTATTAGGACGAGACATTTGCTTTATATCCATAACTATATGTTTTTTTCGCAGGTTGAAAGCAGCGATCTCGTAGCGTATGGCCTTATACCTGAATTTGTCGGACGATTCCCTGTCCTGGTCAGTTTGTTGGCTCTAACCGAAAATCAACTCGTTCAGGTAAGTTAGCAATCTCACTCGTTTATACTTAAAAAAGGAGGTTCTACGATTGGTCTGATTGACCGGCTTATTTGTAGGTCCTCACAGAACCGAAAAATGCCCTTGCTAAGCAGTACAAAAAGATGTTTCAACTGAACGGGGTAAGTTTCATCACAACTTCTTTCTCGATACACTGTCTTAAGAAACCGATCATTCCATAAAATTACTCTGTCGAATCATTATGTATTGTTGATTTTATGTATTAGTTCTTCTGTTTTCAAATACAGATATAAGCTTTTTTTTGTTCTGAGAACAGTTCGGTTTATCTCAGGTGAAGCTGCATTTCACAGAAAGCGCTCTTCGATTGATTGCCAAAAATGCAGTGAATAAAAACACCGGGGCTCGAGGTTTACGATCCATATTAGAGAGTATTTTGATGGATTCCATGTACGAGGTATGCCAATATTCCTCCTCCTTCCGGTCTAAACCTTAGCTCACCTAGCACGTTTAGAAAATACTTGTGTTCGATTTATTTATTTTTTTGTGAAAAATAAGGATTAGTGATGTTACGCCTCCAATTTCCCATCATGCCCCTATGAGTGCCTCACTTGTTGAGACACTTATGTGGTAATAACTGATTCATTTGAGGATATTGTTGGTAATTTGTGCATAATTCGGAAACCCTCATTACGAAACATCAAATTTAGGAAAGTATGACGCCGATTTAGTCGACAAACCATTCAAAACTATACGTCTAACGCTTTTCTTATAAATCTTTTGTAGATTCCGGATGTTAGGACGGGCGAAAACATAATAGACGCCGTCGTAGTCGACGAAGAAGCCGTTGGATCTCAGGGCCGAGCCAAGATCCTCAACGGGAAGGGTGCATTGGACAGTTACCTCTCACAAAACCAATCCAACGCTTTAGAGGTAAGCAAGCGTTACTGGGCACGCCTCAAACTCGCGTTTTCCAAAGGACTAACGGTTTCTGATCTTTGTTGTTTCAGACAACCTTGGACAGTTCCGATGGGGAAGCTGAGGCAGAGACCGAGCTTCCGAAGATCGTCGTGAGCTTGTAAGATTAATAACTTCCCGCGAAACGAATTCGGGTTCGAATGTAGCCTGCTGGTGTACATAATAAACGTTTACAGTAGCTAAGTTGTTACATTATAGTACATTTCCCCATAAAAAGAACGGTCGTCGATGTCGATGAATAGAGTACATAGGAACTATAGTTGTGACATGGCCTTTGAATGTTTTGGGTTTGGGAATGTATGATTGATGAAACTATACACACAAAAAAAGTATAATCTCTGCATCTGGATTTTGTACTGCGAAGAACATGCTCTTGTTGCTTGGATTGCACGCTTCCTTGTGGTTTTAACAAGCATCATTGAGTTAATTTAGTACTGTACTTTGTTTTGTTATGATTTTGTCTGATCTCATGTTATTGTTTTTTTAATTTTTTCTTCTAATTGTCTAAATTATCAGTTTGAGTTCTGTTTGGGAAAAAAAACTAAAGCTGGTTCGTATCATTTAGTTTACAAAAGAGTTTTAACTGTTTGAATTTGGTTTTATGCTTGTAAGTTGTAACATGTTCAAATTGAATATTTAATAATTGAAAAATAATTAAGAGATTGTACTATCATATGACGATTCTTTCTGAAACAATGACAAAATTAATTGATTAAAACGAAACTAAGCAATATGGATTAAATAATAGGTTGACATTACAGAATTGGATTAGGATAATACAGTTAATACAGTTATCGGTTTTTTCCCTCTCTTTTTTCACAGTTAAGTGTCCTAATGGAAAAAAAACTAGCACGAAAAGTAGGAGTCACATCAACCGTCGGATCTGAAACCAAATCTGATCGCGATTAGAACAGGGACGGTCAGGATTGTATCTCCATCACAAGCTCTGATGAAAGAGAAGGCCGAGCCAACGAAGAAAGCAACCTCCTTTTGGTTCATGCCCTCTCTCGGGCGTTTCTGTTTGGTTCCCGAGAAAATCCGATTTTCCCATCCACTTTCTCTTCTTCTCGCCAATTTCCTGGGCGCGTCGGAGCAGGTAGAGGAAAATGAGATGAAATAGCCGGAGATTTGAGCGAGAAGAAGAGAAAAGTTGGAGTAATTTTCGTGGCCAGATTCTGGATTTGATCGGAATTTTGGGTTTTGGGGATTTGGGCAGGTTTGATTTTTGTGCGTTGATGGATTTGGAGAGCATCGAGTGCGTGGAGGGTCTCGACGAGGACGAGATCCACCGCCTCAATCCTCGCCGTCTCCACCACCAGTTCTCGTCATCGAAGCCGCACGATGGGAGTGACAATCGCAGCATCGCCGCCGTCAATATCGCCGGAGCCGCCGCGATCTCTCCGGCGAGGAGCGTGCACGAGTTGCTGGAATGCCCCGTCTGCACCAATTCCATGTACCCTCCAATCCACCAGGTTGGTCTTGTGCGTGTTATTTAGGGTTTTGGTGATGTTGTTGGTTCTGAGGTGAGTGGTTGTTGAATTTGGGGCCTTTGATTTGATACAAGCCTGAGTTGAATTGCAAAAATTGGGAAATCAATGTTTTTTGATTGGGAGTGTTTTGAGTTTCTCTTATGGGATTATAGAAATGAGTGTAGGAAAAGTAGTGGATGTTTGTTGAATTTGAATTTGTCATTTACAGGTAGATTAGTGAATGCTTGTTGGATTTGATGCTATTTTGGATGAGCCTGAGTTGAACTGCAAAATTTGGGAAATGAATGAACCATAGATTGAGGCATAGGTTTTTGATTGCTAGTGTTTTGAGTTCATGTTATGCCATTATAGGTATGAATATTGGTAAGTGCAATTTGGTGACGATTTGATTTCACAAGCTTGAGTATTGGAACTTCGAAAACAATTAATATTTTCATGCACCTGGTACATGAATCATTTTTCGTCTTTTCATAGGATCATTTGTTTTTATTATGTTTGGTGCATTCCATATATGATATACAACATGTTTCCGGTGGATCATTCATTGGAGAGGATAATACATTGTGGTAGTTACTTTAAGATTGAAAGTAATGAATGTTTGTTGAATTTGATCTTTTTGATTGAACAAGCCTGTGTTGAACAAGAATTTGAGGCATTGGTTCATGTTTGGTAGTGTTTTGAGTTTTTGGTGTTTAGGTGTTAGTTGTTGGAGCCCTTTTGCTGATAATTGGCATCTTTATGCAGTTATAGAAATAAATGTAGGCAAGAGCAATTTTGTTGACGATAGGCATGAACTTGAGTGGTGAAACTTATACATTGCTTCAACATGCTTGATCTATAGGACCCGAATCATCAATTCATCAAAAGTCATGGGGTAGACCAACCATATTTCATCTCATCGTATGATCGTTTAATTTATCAAAGAAAATTGCAAAAATGTGCCCTATTATATGACACTTTTGCAAAAGGGTGTTGTTTTTGTTTGGGATTGAAACAAGAAAAACGTAAAAACATATTTGTATCGAGTCTTATAGAATGAGCTTCAGTTTTTAACAAATCGAAGCCTTTTACAGTGCCACAATGGACACACGCTTTGCTCCACCTGTAAAACGAGGGTACACAACAGGTGCCCGACCTGCAGGCAGGAGCTCGGAGACATCAGGTGCCTAGCGTTAGAAAAGGTAGCCGAGTCACTCGAGCTACCCTGCAAATACTACTCCTTGGGATGTCCAGAAATATTCCCCTATTATAGTAAACTCAAGCACGAGGCGCAATGCAACTTCAGGCCGTACACTTGCCCATACGCCGGATCAGACTGTGCTGTTACCGGTGAAATCCCTTTCCTGGTTGCCCATTTGAGGGACGATCACAAAGTGGACATGCACAGTGGATGTACTTTCAATCACCGTTATGTGAAGTCCAATCCCCGTGAAGTGGAGAACGCCACTTGGATGCTTACGGTAAGTTTACTGATTTCAGAACTCTGGATTTAGTCTGTCATGGCAATGCAAGGTTCATGTTTTTTTGGGTCATTTTTGAGATACATTGTAGTTATTTTAAATTCTGCATAAAGAATCCAACTTATGTTATATATATAAATGGCTCTGTGATGCCAATGGTAGTTGAAGAAAATGAGAGAATTGAAAATATGTTTCGGTGATATTATTGAGTGTCAGAGACACGTATTTATAGAACATTACACGTGCTTAATTAGGCAAGCAAATATTAATGTAATTGCATGCATAGGTAATCATCTAAATAGGAAAATCAATAAAAAGTAGCAGATACGATTTCTTGCTTGATTTGCCAGAATCTCACTTGTTTGGGAGTATCTGTGTACTATGTTTATTCGGTCATGTGGCCTGACCACCCATTTTCTTCAAAATGACGGTTTTTCTATAAAAAGGATAGTTGATGTTGAGTTTCTTTGGGTCATTTCAGCTACGTTATAGAAGTGCTCTTAAGTTATGCTTAATAAATCCAACTCCTTAATGTTAATAGTCCTCAGATCCACTATTTATACGTATACAACTGAAAATATAGGGAAAATGACAAAACGTGTTGTTACTACCACATTTTTGCATTTTTGCAAGAGGGTGTTGTGTACTTTGTTAACTTTGATTTTTTTGTTGTCAAACTACACATCACTCTCTTGCAAAAGTGTGATAGTTTACTGCAACCTTTTGCCACTTTCCCGAAAATATACTGCATTTGTAGAGAATGCAACATCTATAGAGATCTCAATTGCTTTCATTTCATTTCAGGTTTTCCATTGTTTTGGCCAGTACTTCTGCCTCCACTTCGAAGCCTTCCAGCTCGGCGCAGCCCCCGTGTACATGGCATTCCTCCGCTTCATGGGCGATGAAAATGAAGCTCGGGGCTACAGCTACAGCCTGGAGGTTGGTGGGAACGGGAGGAGGCTGGTGTGGGAGGGCACACCAAGAAGCGTTCGGGACAGCCACAGGAAGGTGAGGGACAGCCATGATGGCCTCATTATTCAGAGGGACATGGCACTCTTCTTCTCTGGTGGTGACAGGAAGGAGCTGAAGCTGAGAGTCACAGGGAGGATATGGAAGGAACAGCAGAACTCAGATGCTGTGCCTGTTATGCAAATATATACTAAACCTCTATGTAGCTGAAATGTGGTGTTTATAGGAGCATTTTTTCACTGTTTGTGTTGTGATTGAGACTATCTGGAAATGGACACAATTGTATGATAAACAGGTGGGTTTGGGGTACCTTTTGGTCAGTGGATTCATTAACAAGTTACAATTTCTTTGTGGTCGAGTTTTTAAGGACTCGTTCGAGGACGATCTGTTTAATATTTGAGTCTCAGACTGATTTTTTAATGCGTGTGAGTCAGCTCTATTAAATTTAATTGATTATATATTTTTCTTTCTAAAGGATCGTTATTGTGAAAGTTAAATGATTGAACTGAGCAAGTTTTAAATTAGATTATATTTTTTCCAAGCAGAACTCAAACTTATTTTTTGTTAATTGAAAAAGAACAAATTGCCCTTACATTGTAGTTTATTTCCTTAATTTATTAAAGATACTATTATATAAATGCATTGGTTCCATGGTCTAGTGGTCAGGACATTGGACTCTGAATCCAGTAACCCGAGTTCAAGTCTCGGTGGAACCTTTATTTTTCCTTTATTCAAAACATAAATCATGATTTTTTTCAACGGACCAAACTGAAACAAAAACACCTTCAAAACCAGATTGAAACAGATCAACTAAAAATCAACAATCACCATCAGTCACCTACAAATAATCCATGCACATGCATCAGTTCAGTTCCTAGCTAGCACCACAATTTCAGTGTTCATAACCAAAACATGAACAAAGTCAAGAGGAACATGAAGATGTGCTTCACCCAAATCTACTTCTGCATTCTCCGAATGATCCTACGAAGACCTGAGGTTGACAAACAGTGCATCTCAGGCTCAACACGCTCCATGGATTTAAATCTGCAATCGTATCATTACCATTACCACAGTTCAGAAAATTTGCTTCAGATTCAGTAACCGTGTTTATTATTACAGGGTCATTTGTTGGCAATTACCTGAGCCGCTGCATGAGATGAGCTTGCATGGATAAACTTGACTAGCTCGACCTTCTTTCTCTGGAAATTGTATCTTGTATGCTCCATCATCTGCCGCTCCCTCTGTATGTCTTCCAGAATCTTTTCCCTCTTCCACTGACCTTCCTTTATCTGATTCTCTATTTCTGCTAGCTTCTCTTGCTCCGCGGGACTCGATTCTGACGGTTTTCGGAACCTCACATCTACGTCTACCCTAAAAGATCAAAACAAATGTATAGTTGAAGCACCAAAGGATGATAGACACAAAATAGTAATGTCCGAGAATTGATGTAGTGATACAGAGTGATCTATATGCTTAAGAAATGGCGTATATATTTTGCTGCAGCCAGAACTAACATCAGGAACGGGGTTTCATTGCTAGGTTTTTTTGCTAAATTTGATTTGCCATAAATATCTATAGTTTTCTTCCATTATTAATGAATTGATATATCGGGAAAATTGCAAAAAAGGTGCCTATAATATGACACTTTTGCAAAAGGGTTGTGTTGTTTGCATTTTTTTTTGTAAAATGTGTATTTTTAAACATGCCGAAATTGCCTCTAAAATTAAGAACTAAGACTTATATAACATAATTTTAACTTAAAAATAGTATAACTAAAAAATTAAATTATAAAATTTGATCATACGAATTATAGTCAAAAGATAAAAACTAGAAAAACTTTTAAAACATATATTTTTTAGTTTCAGGGGTAATTTCATCATCTTTATAAAAATACAACATTTTGCAAAAAAAATGCAAACAACACCATCTTTTTGCCATTAATAAACAACACAGCACTCTTTTGCAAAATTGTGATATAATAGGGCACCTTTTTGCAATTTTTCAATTACTCGACCATAGTTTCCTTTTTAACTACGAACGGAAATGATTCATACCTGTCTCCCATGGAATAGGCACCAGTGCTCCTGATCATCCCGCCATCCAGAGAAAGAGCTCCGTCATTTATGCAAGAGAGAGCAAGTAGCATTTCTGCTCGTGTTCTATATACCTGAAGACGGGAGAAAAGACTATAAAGTAGGGTCTCCCTGAGGCCATCCCCGTTGGAAGTGACGCAAAGCAAGTTCACGCTGTCCAAATCTATCATATTCACGGCAAACCCGAGAAAGCCAGAAGGACACTCCCCATTGGCCAATCGCGGTTTTGGAAACTCGAGTCTCCTCTGCGGGTCATCTGCTACAAACCCGCCAACGTATGGCCTGTGCATTATAGAAGAAGAATGTTTGCAGACTACATTTTACTCTTTCTTCAGAGAAAAAATGGTGGAAGTGACACGAACCTTAAATCTTCAAGACAAATTACCAGGAAACGGCCTTCTACTGCCTTCCCAGTAGAAGCTGCAAGCCCGTGAAGACCGGAATTTTTATTTATGGAGCCTTCATTATTATAACTTTCTAGAGCTCGAACGCCTTCATAAGTCTTGCACACAACTGCTAACATAGTCTCCAATCCTAAGTACTCTGATAAAATCCTAAATTCCAAATTATAAGAAAAAGAAACTTTAGGAATACTCTATTTACACTATAGATATCATTGTTCCATTACAGAAATGCAAAGCCCGGACAGTGCTAGAATACACCCATAGAAGATTTGATAATGATACTACAATCTGGATATCTAATTTTAACAGTCAACAACAAAATCAGTTTCACAACGCAATGACTAGGGCACAATTTCAGAAATATATGGAAACGTATGAAGAGATAAACTCACCTGTTAATATTACCGTTGTCTACTTTTCCAATTGTTGCAACTACACCGAGGACATCCTTGGTGACAGTAAGACTGGAAACCTGAGCGCCATGGCGATCAATCAACTGGTATAGAACTCCAGCAGCAGATTTCTCATGCCTTAGGATTTGTTTCTTTGTCTCACTCTGAATGCAGGAAAGGTCCATGTTTTCAATCTCAGAAGCACTTGAAGACCGATACTTCCCGATACTAACTGAAATACATAGCATGTTAGTGGAGGAAAACTCTTAAAGCAATACATGTGAATTATACACTCTCGATATCTGAACTTTCAAACAGTAGCCATTAATAATAGGTCAAATGCACGTCGTTCTTCTAGTTTTTACTTCAACCGCATTCTTGAAATTCAACCTCGGCTCAGCAAATTTAATCGATATTAAAGCAAGGAACAATAGGTACTGACTAATCTTCTAGCTTAGGATACCAATTATATTTACCAGCTGAATATTTCAAATTTTTGTTTATAGTGATCATCAAAATAAAGCAACTATACCTTGCAAATCAGCAACAGATTCATCTAGTTTCTTTTTCTGACTCTTCAGAAGATTTATGTTGCACTCATGCTGTTGGATTTTGAGCCCTAGTGACTGTAGATCATCTTCAAGTTTCTGTACACATTAAATTATTGCAAAGTCATTGATACGTAAAACAGAATCGCAGAATCAACTCATACCAAACCGAACTGTTTGCAACTGGAAACTATTTGTCAGACTCAACTTCTAAAACATATATACATATAATCAAGTTATAGTCAAATATTCAGTTCTAAACAAAATATGAACACCAAATGCGATAAAAAAACACGGGAGTACCAAATGTAAAAGTTCTGTAGTATTCATCACAACCTTAGAACTATAGAGTATAGATTCAGCTGCTGAAAATCCACCATTTTGCAATTCATCTTTCGGGACCACGCTAGTTTCTTTCTGATCAACGGCCATAAATGCAGATGAATCCTGTGGAGGTAACCCCATCGTCTGAAGTGGAACCTGTGGAAACGTGAATATAAAAATTCGGATATCTAGCACAATGGATGTACCAGGAAAGCATGTTAGATGGACCCGTTTTCTTCGGCTCCTTCAAGAAAACCTCATTCATAATGGGAATATGCAAAAGAAAGCTACGAGAGGCAAAAATTATGCTAGAAGTGCATTTTCTTAACTCAATCTTGTAGAGTCTAATGTTGCATACAGAAATATACACATTTTCATATTCACAATGGGAATATGCAAAAAGTGTTTTTTCCCAATCAAACAAAAATTCAAGAAATATACACATTTTCATTTTTCTCATGATTTAATTCATTTCTGATTTCACAGGCTAAAACATCAAATCAAAGCATATAACCTGAAAGTTCAACAAAAAAGCAAAACCCAGATATACAATGCATATTTGCTGCTTTCCAATCACCAAACAGCCCATACCAAACCCTAATAATTTTTACCCAATAATCAAAACTTCAATTCGAGCAATTAAGACGAGAAAATGCGGAGAAATTCGAAGATCGCAGTACATCGCCTTAAAAGGAAGAAATTGAAACTCCCGGAGCTCGAAAGAGCCATGCATTGGAAACACAGGTGAGTGTTTGGACGGCGAGAAAATCGAAAAAGCTCCGAGCACAGATTTTCAAAACCCAATTCTTAAAAGATGAAACTTACTAGTTTCGAACGACGAAGAATCGGAAAGAGATCGAAATCGAAGAGAGAGACTCACCGGTTGATTTGGGTGAAACATTACCGAATTGGGTTTGACTCGTTTCCTTTGACTCAGTTCGTCGCCGATTGTGACTCAGTGAGCTCTCTTTCTCTCTGAACTGTCTCTGTGACTGTGACTGTGCCCCCAAAAAATTCACATATATTTCAATTTAGTTGTTGAAGTTTTTGTTTATTTCAACTTAGCCCTCGCGTTTTGTGCTATTCTATTTTGACCCATCAAAACGACAGGCGCCATAGTTCGGATAAAAATAGGTAACTCCCGCCGCCGTTAACATGTCGGAAAAGACTTTGTAGTCGCACGTGCGAACACCTCCACGTGGCCATGTCTACATATGCCACGTGTGGAACAATAAAACTTCCGACATAACTGTTTGAAGCCACCCTGTGATTATTATGTTCAAATATATAATCATTAAAAATAGATTTTGAGTTGTCCGTGGTAATTTCGTAATTAAAGCAACCGGCGAGGGGCAATTCCGGAAAAGAGGCGTTATTCTGTTTCTTCTTCAATTTGCTTCTTTCTTCTTCGTCGATTCTGCTCTCGCCTTTCTCTCTCTTCCCACCGAATCTCAACCTCCATTAACAGACGCAGAGAGAGCTTTGTAAATAGAAATAAATTAATCAAATTAATCAAATCTTTGTGCGAGAGAGAGAGAGAAAGGGAGAGTTTGCTTTTCGAAATAATCAATTTTTCCCAGGAAAATCAGGTTCCCGAGAAAATCCTCTGGTTCGGAATTTGTCCATTTCACCCAGATTCAATCCAATCCCAGAACCCAATCGATCCAAATCTCGATACCCACCAATGATTTCGAATAAAGATCTCGTCTTGTACGCTTGCGTCGCGAAGGGATCGACGATCGTCGCCGAGTTCTGCAGAGAACCAGAGCTCGCCGGGACGGCCCATGGATGCGTCGAGAAAACGCCTCCGCACCACTCCACCTTCTCTCACACGGAGAAGAATCGGACCTACACGTTCCTGATCGAGGACCCATTTGCCTATTTCGCCATCTCCGGCGAAGATCTCGACCGGTCCGAGCTCCTCGTGTTCCTGACCCGGCTGAGCCAGGCCTTCCAGGCGAAGATAGGAAAATCGACGGCGAAAAACTCCGGCGATCTCGCCGCCGGCTGCTTCCAGACCCAGATGGACCCCTTTTTCAGGGAGAGCCTCGATGCGGGTTTCGCTCCGGTGAGACGGAGCCGGGAACTGAGCTCGGCGGCGGTGGAGGCTCCGGCGCCGGAGAAGCCGAGCGAGGGGCTGAAGAAGAAGAAGAAGGTGAGCGCGGAGATGGAGAAGGGTCGGGGCAATGGGGAGGGCGGGGGCGGAGGGGACTTCACGGTGCAGATGCTGAAGAGCGCTCCGATACTGTTTCCGGGGAGCGAGAGGCAGAGGGCGGAGCAGGTGTGGAGGAGGCATGTGGCGGTGGTGCTGCTGCTTGACTTGACGCTCTGCTCTGTCTTGTTTGGGATTTGGCTCTGGGTCTGCAGAGGCTTGCAGTGCATTGATACATGGAATTGAAGAGATTTTGAGTCTTTGAGGATTTGATGTTTGTTCGGTGAATGAGATGTTTTTTTAACTAATACATTAATGTTTTTTTCCTTTGTATGAGTTCGGAGAGTTTCATGTTCATTTATTCTAAATCTGAATTGAATATTGGACAAACAAGACGATTCGTTAATAACTGAACTCGTCAAAATTTTGATCGTAGACTTTGTGTTTGTTTGAATTATTGAAGTGATGTGAATACATTGAAACAATATATATGAAGACGTCTCAACTCAACATTTATCACCTTATAATGAAACAAAATACTAAACTCAAAGAAACTGAATTCCTAATCAGACAGAATAGAAGACATGAATTGCAAAACCTACCACATTATTATCCTATATAAAGACAATATCTTAATTTACCACATTATTATCCTATATAAAGACAATATCTTAATTTAATGGAGACTCGTAATCTCAATCCATCAGGTAATGAAGATGTGATAACTAAATTCTCTCAAACTTAAAATCCCTCATCTTACACCGTCTCCTTGTCATCGTGTAAATAGATAAAATACCCAAATAACTGGAACTCCCAATCTCTATCCAACAGATATCTAAATCCATCTCAAACTTATCGTATTGTCATGTCATAGAAAGACAATACCATAATTTAACAAGAAACTCAAAATCCCTGATCTTACAAAGAAACGGGAATTACTAAATCTGCTATCTTGTCATCCAAAAAAAAATCATGAGAATAAATAGAAACAGTGATGCAAGTATTACATAAATTATTCCTGGTGAATACTCTAAACACCACCAACAAAATTTTGTGATACTAGTACCATCAATCAACAAGGATTTAGAAATGTAGTAGAGCAGAACAAGTGTGAATTAGGCTGAAACAATACAAAGGCACAAATGGGAATGAATATCAATCACTCTTCTCAGCCACAAGGAGTGAGCTTCTTGTTGCCAGCTCCTCGAGGGTTCTCGTCTTTCCAGTCGTCGAAAGCTCGAGCCCTATCCTGGGCAGCATCGTCATCATCAATCTCGTCGTTATCTTCAGGCGGTCCGGGTTTCCAGGGGTCTTTGTGCCACGCTGTGTTGGCTTCTTCCATGAGTTTCAAGTTCATTTCTTGAAAATTGTTCATAATCTCCATTTCCTTTAATCCAGCTTCCTCTATGCTCATTGTTGGCAACCTAGCACAAGAAGCCACCTAACTCAGCAAATGTTCTAAAAAAACCCTAGGCCCTAGTCGGGCGGAGAGGGCCTTCTGGGGACTAATCCGGAATTAATCGAAAAATAAATTGGATTCAAGGATCAATCGGGAATTAACAGAGGATTAATCAGGGACTAGTCGGGGATTAATCGTGGACTAATCAAACAAGTCGGGGATTTTTAAAACACTTACTTGGCTATTGCTGATTTGCTATAATATTTTCGTGTTTCTTTTCTCTATGTTGAGGGTTTTGAGGTATACCTGAAACTCGGCTGGAAGACTTGTGCTGTCATCCGTTCCCTCTCGTTGGTTAGGGCTCCACCGATGAGACTGGCTGGTCCGAATATTGGTTGGTGCTTATGGTCGTGTGCTTGCGAGACCTTTGCTCTTCCTTCCAGCACGTCTTGAGCAAAAGTAGCGCATGTGATGGGTGGAGCCGGTTTGGAATACTGCACTCGAGCTGCGGCGTTGCGGTGCCAATCTTCAGCTTTCTTAGCACGCTCATCGAGAACAGCCTGAGAAAACGATACGTCTCCCTCCTGAAACACACAGCAAATTGCATGCTCGAATAATAAATACATAGTCGAGTTCAAGGTCTTGTTCATATCGCTTAGTACATTAGAAAATTGAAAGTATACTATAAGAACTGAGAACCGATTTTTTCCAGTTTTCATGAAGTACGCATTAATGCAGGAAATTGGAATCTATATCATATATTAGTACCTTCAGTTGTCTTTCCTTCACGGCAGAAAGCATTTCTAGTTCTTTCTTTAGCATTTCGAGAAGATCGATTGCCTGTAATGAGGATAAACAGCGATAAAGTATATTAGAGGAGTAAAGACGTGTTAAGGATTTAATATATTGACATAGAAGGTTTGATCGAAACACCACACGAACCTTACAGATGGCCAGTGAGATGGTAGTAAGCCAAGCCTGAACCAGAAATTGAAAAGAAAAAGAAAAGAAAAGGAAAGGTGATTCAGTAAGACTGCAACTTGGTAGAAGAGGACAAAGGTTTATGAAAGAGGAAAAATAAATCCGCTTCACTTGACTAACATCACAAAGGTAGCCATCTTCTAAAGATGCTTTAACAAGAGCATAAACCATATTCTAGTGAATCTCGCATATATGATGAGCAAATGACCTGTTATGGATCATTAATGGTCAATTAATAAAGTCGATCGTTGATGAAGTGTGCGATTTAAACAAATTAGTCAGGTTCACAAAATGAAGACAAGAAATGGAATCAAATTGCTCTATATGAAAATGGGAATACTCTTCGTGGTTAAATTCACATCTTTATTCTATTTTAAAAAAAACAACTGA
Source organism: Geranium brycei (assembly GCA_036897365.1). Taxonomy (NCBI): domain Eukaryota; kingdom Viridiplantae; phylum Streptophyta; class Magnoliopsida; order Geraniales; family Geraniaceae; genus Geranium; species Geranium brycei. Next base: position 5,303 of record JAYMTP010000441.1, on the reverse strand, counting down.
CCTCCCGCTCTTCCTCTCCATCTTCATCCAACACGTTTTCCTCTCCTGTCTCAACAGGAGTAGACAAGGCAGAGGCTTTAGTTGAACGCCCACGTCGCTCCTTCCGCTCTTTTATTTCTAACAGCTTTGCCTCCGCAGCTCTTTGACATTTGAACCGAGCAATCTATATATAAAGAACAAACAATAAGCATATTTTTTAAGTTAAATTTCCAAAGGAAAAGAAAATATGAAAAGCTACCTTTCTGGCCCTCTGATCTGTGAAGGTGTTTGGACCCTCTTGCCTTAATGCCATCAACTCTTCGCTTGGCACGAGTTCCATTGCCTCGCAAAATGTAATGAATTCCTACAAGAATCCAAGCCTTCTAATGATTTTCGGTTGACACGTAAATAAGAAGTTCAAATCAGTAGTAAATACATCAGCCAACAAGAAGTCACCTTTAGTTTTTCCTGAGATAACTTAAGAGTCCGTATCCTATCATCCTGGGCAACCTTCTCACTCAACTCGGCAAGATAAAAAGGCACCTGTGGAGAAAGAAATCATGAGAAACTTCTCTGAAAAGATGAAATAGTATTGGCAAAGGCAAGCTGATATAGAATACTAAAATCTAAAAATTGAAGTGATTCTAGAAAAAAAAGAAACTCCGAGCCTCGTTCAAATTTGATTCTAATAACCACAAAATCAAAAGGGAAATTCCAGCCTTATCCAGCAGTACATTTATTCCATGACCCTTCATCAAAATATGATAAAGATCAGCTCAAACTATTTCAGTCAGTATCAAATATACCAAACACAATAATTTTTTTTAACTATTTTGGTGCGAATATAGATCCAAAAAGGTTTTCCTACTTCACAGTTATTATGAACTGCAAGGCCACCGAATAAAAACTCAAGTCCCTGATTAGAACTCCAAGTACGACTTCAATGTTCCATATCACATAGAAATGTCAAAGCTACCATATCTAGTCCTAGTTTCTAAAGCTCGGGGATTCATCGTAATCCCACATCCCACTTTACAGGCACTTCTTCATTTAATCAACACTAGCAAAATTCATATACCAGACGAATATGTATTGATTCCTGTAATTCTTGTTAGTTTCCAAACTATCAAAAGCTCAACCTGAAGAAACTATGAAGTCAAAGTGAGATCATTTCTCCGGGTTTTTCTCTTAATCTCTGAGAATAAGCAAAAAACTAAACTTTCATCATCCTACTCATCAAAATAAAACCTCTTTCAACAAATTGCAGCTGATGAAAAATTTCAAGCAAAAATGAAAGGCAATTGCTACAATTACCAGAAGATACTTGAGATCAGTGGTACTGATATCTTCTTTGGTCTCATTCGTCGAGAACAAACCCAGCTTGTTTACCATTTCCTCGCACTTCTCGAGAGCCTCGCAACCCTTCCTCACCAGCTCCTGCAACAACACACCAATAGATCAGAAACAATATACCCAATAAACGAAGAGGCTCACGGAACCAAATCTGAGCAACCGCGCACCTGATCGGCGCCGGACTCCGTCGCCGTCTCGTGGATCTTCCTCGCCTGCTCGAAGAGCGCGGGAAGAGGCATGTCCTCCAAGCTCATTTTCGTAGCTCAGAATCCAAATTACACGGAGCTGTGGAATCACCGAGCCGATCTGAGTTCGCGAGAACTGAGAAATTGTCTTGAAGAAGATGTATTTGGAATTCTAGGGTTTTTGTGCCGAGAATTGGGATCGAAGAAACTCGAAAGAGGGAAAAAAAATCGGAGAGGGAAGGAAGGAGCCTATAAAGGAGGACACTCTGCGCCTACCGCGTATAGTAGTCAAGTTCTCCTGATCATGATATCGTGCACTGAGTCTCGCCAGATCTCCACGTGGTGTAGAGTCATCGTCTCGGCCCATATAATAGCCCAAATATAGGTTCAGCTGCGGAGCATCTATTGGGCCCGATTTGGGCATTTGTTGGTCTGTTACTGAAATCTAGAGCCCGTTAAAATGTAGGAAATTGGTTCATTAAGAGCCAATGTGGGTCCCATCACATGTGTCGGTCGGTCTGGCTTTTAAGACCATGCTCTAATCAGAAAGGACAAATAATAATAATATTATCATTAAGCTAACCGAAAGGACAAAGATGTCGGAAATTAATGCCAATATCTACAAATCAGACTGTAAGTGTAAGTAACATTTATTTCCTCCATGTATCGGTTGTACGTCAAAATTAGCATTTATTATAGTTTGAATTTTAATTCCATAATTCCCCGGAAACAAAAACTCAACAACACACATGGATAATGTGACACATAGAGATACAAATTTATTAATAAGCATGCAAATTATAAACAATTTGTTTAATCTAAAATTATTTTTACTTGTGAAATAAATTTATGTACATATGCATGTCTAAAATTATTTTTGCTTATGAAATAAATTTATGTACATATGCATGGCTAAGAGTTTGACAAGTCAAAAATGTATAATGATATCATTAAAGTATTTATCGAATATTTTGAATTGTATAAACCGAATAAAGTGAATATTACTTTTTATCATCATTGAAATAGAGTTAGATATAGTGATGTGGAATATATAAAGTATCTTTAAATTCAAAAAATTAATTAATTAAAAATAAATATTAAATAAATAGTGTAAATTTTCATAAATTCTAATTTAATTAATATTTAAATATGAATTATTTTAAAATTTTATTGATACTAGTAATTTTCCATTTATTTTAACCGAAACGGGGTAAATCAATAAAATAAAATAAAAGTTGACGGTAATGAATTAATGCATTTCATATATAAAATGAAAATATTGTCAACTACACAAAAATAAACTGTAAGTATTCGAAGAAAAGGATAAATGATTCTTACAATTTTATTTATACTGATAAATGATTTTTATGATTTTATTCATACTCAGTATCTAATATTTGTATAAACTAGCATATGTTGGATTATAATAATATTATATAATAATGTTAATTGGTTAATTGATTGTATTTGTATAGATAGTGTAAGACTTGATTTTTACACTGTCTACACGAGTCTCAACGTGTATGTATCTTTCAATCTTTACACATTATGTTATGTAATTTATGGATGCATGTGTCGATAAAGTTGTGTCCAATTACGTTTGGCCGACTACTTTTCTCGATTGAGACCGGTGAGCTATAAAGTCTTGATAGTAAGTAAATAATTGGGAGGGGGAGAAGTTAAAAATATATATGGTCAGAAACATATGTAATCTATTATTGGGTTTGGTAGGTGAAAAATAAATGCGGTAAGGGTTGGTGACAATAGAAGACTGATGGGTAAGGGTCGCATTTTGTTCCCTATTTCTACTGCATTGTTCCCTCTTTCTTGCTCATCGCCTTAGTGTGGATTGTGGAGTGGTTGTGTTGGCCCTATTTCCAATTAAAAGCCTTCTCCTAACATTTTGGATGGATGTTCCTAGAGTTTTAATGTTTTTGAAATCGATAGGCAGTATCAAGTGGAAAGAAATTTAGAGATTAATTAAAAAATATATCAGATTTAAGAATTAATCGAAAATCGTAGAGAATTAATCATAAACTAAACAGAGATTAATCACGAATTTTTAGAATACTAAAATGTTTACGTGAGTTTAAGTCTAACATCGAATATGAAGTAAACAGTATAGTTTGTATATGTATATTTAACTTATTGTTTGAGAGATTATTTTCTTGGGTTAGTGTAGATTATGACGTGTATATGGGTTTTCGAAGTGATATACTTCTACTTAGTAAGGTTTGATTCTTCCCGTAAAATGATATTGAGATATAAGTTTGTATGTATGTTATCAGGTCAACGTGGACAGAAAAAGATGTGCCGGTAGGATTTAGAAGCACGATTGATTAGGTTTACGATTATCATATGAGTTAAGGATTAGTGTGTAAGACGGTTTGGGCTTGTGAATGTGAACATACCGATGTAATAGACTCAACATGGAGGGAATTTGTTATGTTCTATGTCATTTTGTTCCGGACCCGTGATTCATGGGTTGCGTGACAAATCTCCTTAAAAAGTTAATACATATATCAACTCTGGTCATTTTAATCAATTTTGTCCAACGTCTTCTTCATTCACAATCCATTGAGCTAACAAACTTAACTCACCGCCATGACGTATGTATAGACCAACCGGACATGGACAAGTCAAACGTTAATCCATACCTCGTGGACCTTAGATCCAAATGTTATTGTGTACATGCACGGGTTGTAGATTCGGTTAGATAATCGGTTGGGTTCGTTTGTTAAGTGACAATCATTTGCCATGCTCGTCCTCACACCCACCTAATTCAAGTAGTGCACTAATACCATATGTTTTGTTATAATTAATTAGGCGTGTCGTAAATTACTGTATTTATAAAATGAGTTTCTCGTGGACACAAAATCGTTATAATAATTATTAAAAGTATAATACGATGATCACGTGACTAGTGACTTCATTAGTTATTACACTAACTTATTGCTCTTCCTTCCCTTTCAATGATCACGTAACGCTCACCCAAAATAAGAAAAGATGATAAGATAAAGCGTGCTAGACAACATTGTAAAGTTTATATTATACTAATTCTTATCATATATTAGCTTTCAAAACTATATAATTTGGTTTAATTTTATACATTTTAATGAATATTTGATTGACAATATCATCATAAAGTAACAACGTCAATACTATACAAATGAAATAACGTAAGAAAATAAATGAGTATAATACATCGATGCCTTTTTCCCTTCAAAAGCTAAAAATAAAATTACAAACAAGTAAGTATTTTATGAGCAGTTGAAATTTGATTAGTTAAACATTCAGTTCAAAATTGAGTTTGAATTAAATTTAAAAATAAATTAATACACAAACTCAACTTGAAACTGTCTTCAAGACAAGATAAATTCACTTATCAGCTCTATAATTTACTATACATACATTATTTATTTATTTTAATAATTAGGTGAGTGGATCTGAACTTAAGTTTGCCTATATATTTTGGAGCTAACCTAAATCAATGTTCTAAAAATATAATTAGAAAAGAATTGCGGACTAGCAAACAAAATTAAATCATACAAGTCACAACTTTTAAAACACTAACTCAATCCCTATTCGCATAAATTTTGTCCGAATCCAGCTCTGCCAAATTTAACCTGAATTCAACTGGTCTGTCTACACACCTATTAAATGTGAAGTTGGGGTCCGTGGGCATTTCCGTCATTCCGCAACCCATATCCATCCACCCGCGTGAGAGAGAGCTAGACCGCCATTTTCTCGTGCAGAAGAAGAAGAAACACACAGTCACAACCCCTC
>JAYMTP010000440.1:0-33904 GCA_036897365.1 Geranium brycei | reverse complement strand
GCTGTTGCAATATTGGGTGATGACAGAGAAGCTTTTGTGTATATGACATTGTGGTAGAAACTAGAAAGTAGTACAAAAACAGCACATTGGTCTAGAAGTCTATGCAAAAACATGGTATGGTGCATGTGGAGATTCACGATGCGTACACCACGTTGGCGAACCCGACAGCCAGAGCGCGCTACGACACATTGCTCGGTGCCAATCGCCAGCTCAGATGCCCCCTGTCCGCCGCTGGGAGGAGCTTCCGGCCTACAAGGAAGTGGGAAACCGATCAGTGCTGGTAGCTGAAAATTCTGCAGAATAACAAAACATGTCTAAATCGTCACTTACCTGAAATAATAATGTCGGATTGTTCTGTACATCATCACCAATGCAACATTTAATATCATGACTGGAAAAGATATGTATATAATTGCAAAACTGATTCAAAGTTGAGTAATTCACACAGATAATCACTGATACTAATTCAGTACATGAAAAATATTTTCCTCCCTAGACTTTCTTCTATACAAACCAAAAGTCCCACTTACGATTCTGCACAGCATAATATATAGACTAGGGAAAAATCATTTACAGGCCGTCAACACTGAGTTTATGACATGCATACAAAGGCGGATGCTATTTCCTTCTGGAGCAGAGGTAGTGGGTAAGTTCCTTTGATGACCGAGAATCTGATAGACCTGCTCAAAGATGGGCCGCACGTGCATTGCAATTGTTGGATCTGCTGGGTTTATCACAATGGCGATATCGGTCATCCACTGCAGCTTTCGGTGTGTTTCGTTGCTGACATCACAAGCCAGCTGCTGGAGAAGGGCCAGTAGAACTCCTTGGCTAAGAGGGAGAGGTACCATTGACAATATACCTTTTAAATCAACCTGGTAAAATAAAAGTAATGCATAGCTTAGATTTGTACAAAAAATAACACGGTTTCAGGGTAATTAAAGCACTCAACAAAAAGAATATATGCTTGCAAGTTAGAATTTGATCCTGCAATCGTGTCCCGGAAAGAAAATTGATTATGGCACTACTCAAATGCTCACAGCTACAATTGCCCCTAAAAGAGGAGTATTGGATATGGATTTTGATTCTTACAAGTTAATTTTAGGGAAAAGTACAGATAAACGCAGCAAACTATACACCTTTTCCACTTAGCTACACCTAACTAAGATTTGGGTCATTCAGATACATCCAAGTTTCATAAATGTCCACATGTTAAGTTTTAAAGTGAAAATTCTTAAATGCCCTTTGACTAAAAATCTAATTTTAGATTTTAAAATTAAATTGGTAGGTCTGAAAATTAGACTTTTACCCAAGGGAAATTTCATCTTTTCACTTTCAAAATCAACATTTTCCAACCAAAAACTTAACATGTGAACATTTATGAAACTTGGGTGTATCTAAATGACCCGAACCTTAGTTAGGTGTAGCTAAGTGGAAAAGGTGTAAACTTGGGTGTGATTAACTATACTTTTCCCTTAATTTTAACCTCAGTGTGGATTTAAAAATCAACACATGAAGCCACACAACTGACTGCCGATATTACATGGCAAAAGCATCAGCAGCATCTCAAAAACCCGGGAAAGGAAAATTCATAGTTCTGACGGAATTTGGAAGTATTTACTTATGGTCTGTTTGTGGGTTCTATAAGCATTATTTGTGTCAACAACCGAAGCAGAACATACCTGGGAACACAACCAGGACACTATCGAGACATCGCTTCTGTGCAGAGCCCCTGCAAATGCTTCCTCAAATTTGCGCTCAGCTATTAATCTGGACAATTCTGTTGCTGGATCTAACTGTGGTTCAGGCTGCTGCATGAAATGAAAATCCAAGTCAAAGTACATAACTGCATTGGCTACTGGATCTACTTCTGATGAAACATAAAATCGTCTAAACCATAGAAGGAAGCAGGAGAGCTATTCTTGAAGAGCACACCTTATCATGAAGACTGGGCAATATCCCATTATCTGATACCGAAGGATTCATGTTTGCACCAGCCGCAAAAGCTATGATCTTACGCTGACCTTCGGCTAATTCTCCACTTAACGTTTTAGAGAGAGACGACGCTGAATTAATTGTATCCTTCAAAATGCAAAATAATCAATTGCCTATAAGAACTTCTACACTAAAATGATCACAGAAACACGCAAATCCATTTCAAAGAAATTAAACCCTTATTTTAGGCTGAAGAAAATAAAATGATTCAACCGTATTTAGAGCTAGTGGCATCTAGAGAAAAAATAATAAGAAGAACCAAACATGGCAAACGTCCTTCCTTCCCTGTAAAAACGAAGCATATGATCCTACTTCTTTACGTAAGTTTCATGGCAGGTAGCACATACCCTCAATGTAACAGCTAAAGGAGAAAGAGTGGACTCTAACTGCTGTTGAGAAGCGGCAGTATGTTCAATAAGCCCTTTCTGAAATGTGGCATCAACTTGCTCAAACATCGCTTTGCATGACATTTCAAATGCAGGAACAACAGAAGCTTCCAAATTGGACCTCAATGCATCCTGCAAATAGATTTCAGGATTTCACTGTTTTGCAATATGACTAAAACCAGCCCCTATTCTCATTAAAAGTGAACGCCTAGTACTTAAAACTTCAAGAAACTAAGAATTCCAAAAAAACGAATGACTTATATTAATAAAATACTCATAAAATCTACTTAAATAAGCAAAGGCAAATTTTATTTTTTCTTAGAGATAACGCCTTGTATCCAAGAATATTAGATGGAGGATGAAAAATGAAGTGAATTAAGAATCGTCATGTATAACAGTATAAGCAAACTCTGAGATACAGAAACAACAATCATCTTATGTTAGTTTACGGCCTTTCCACTATTCTTTAAATTTCATAAAATAATTCAGCTTTTAACACTCAAGTATCTATAGTTTCATCTGAAAACAGGGTGAAGTGTATTTGGCCCATACTAACACCTCAAATTGCCAGAAAGTAGTGGAGCACAAGTAAACAGAATGAAAGTACGTTGCTCTGAATGGTATCTTTGCAGAGGAAGTACTGACTAAGCATGACGAAGAACTACATGAGTTTTGTCATGGCTCCCAGTGATTCAATTCATGTTTAATACAGTAACTACCTGAAGAGCTTGCTTGCCAGAAGTTTGGAATTGTGTTTGAATCTGCCTGGCCACAGTAACTTCAAGTTTTGAACTTACAGATTTTTCGAGTTGATTTACTGCCTTATCTCCAACCCCTTTCTGCAGGATAATAACAAGACCCATTAGTAACAACCAGTGTCATTGTAACAAACTAATAGCTATATTGCATTGACACATATGAAGCAGCAAAACCACTACTTAGTAATTAATAGCTTATAATCCATTTGAAATCATGTCATTATGTCATGGTATATTCACGGAAACTATCTTGTTCAAAATGGAAGGCTTTTCTGGTTAAGTAAGCATAGAACAAATAGAGAACAACAATTTCAATGGAAAATTTTCCCTAAAATCTTAACAAGGCCTAGCATTTGAACCTGGAATGACTCTGTAACAGCTGAAGATATGGACTTCTCCACAACAGGAGCGATTGCACGAGCTACAGCTGGCCCAACTGCAGACATTTCCTTTTTAAGACTTTTCTCTAACATGGTTGGCAAGTCCTTGTTGATAAAGTTGCTGATCAAATTTGTTATCTGATGTGTACGGTCACGCTCTAACTTCTCATGCCTTGCATTCTCTTCTAGGAAACGAGCCCACAAAGCTTCTGCATTAGCCTTGACAACTTTCTCCATATTACGGCCCAAGGATGCTTCTAGTCTTTTACCTTCTTTGGTAACTGGGACAGAAACCATCACATTCATCTGCTTCTGCATTTCCTTTTGCATGCTCATTAACTGTAGATAATATATACACCAGAATAGTCTCTCAGTGTATGATAACAAACTAAGTAAATATATTAATACACGAATGATACAAGCACAAGTGAAGAAAGAAAACATAAGAAGATCAGGACAAATTTCCCTAGTTTTGGCATAAGTATGAAGTACCTCATTAAAAGGAACTGATTAAATTAACTGAACATACAGCATCTCATTTATAACATAAATTCAGAAGAAAGAAAATAACTCTGCAACGTGATAAGGAAGGTAAATAACTTATTCAGCGTTGCGTGACAAGTCTAGATTTGAAATCCAGAACTATGAACAGAGAAATCTAGCATATTCTTTCTTTGTACGATGAGCTAGATGAAATTTCAATAGACTGACAGATGGATCAATTCATGGATCAAGAATTTCTCTTACATGCTCACTGCAGCAAAGTAAATGAGCAGGCCAATTGCTGAGGTTACTGAATATTGCATTACAAGAACTTCTATATAGCATCCTACTAATTATGTTCCATATGGTAAAAAATAAAGCTAAATGGAAAAAACAGATCATAGACAAATATTAGTTGCAGAAACCAAAGTAATCACCTGTTCCAGCATCTCCTGCATAGCCAGGAACTGAGACGAAGAACCACTGATAGCTGGGGTACCGGCAGTACTAGGTTCATTGGATAGATCTACCGAATTAAAAGGACTAGGTGACTGGGAAGATGGCCCAGATAATTGAGAGTTTTTCCCCTTTTGCCTTTTCCCTTTTGTAGCAGGGACAGGAGATTGTTGAACTGCTATGGAGGGTTCTGACTCACCTATCTTTCTGGGGACATCTTTTGCAATCCCCTGAACTTCTTCCCCAGTGTTAGTAGGTGGATCTGGTGCCTTGGGAACACTATCATTGTTTGCTAGCCGGTCCGCCTGCCTAATTGCCTCCAAACTCTCTCTGGCCATCTGAATGCCAAGATCAGAGGCCTGGGAGTAGAAGGCTTTTTCCTTTTTCTCCGGAACAACAATATGAGAATCAAGCTCATTATCTTTACCAACTCGTGTTTCGTCCATAACTTTAACCTCTACTTCAGAACTCTTTGCATCATTGTAGACAGCCACGTCTTGAACTTTTGTCTCTCCCATGTTCATGCCCTGACTAATCTCAGAAGATGAAGCGGAGGTGGATAATATCTCCGATGGAGTTATCAGATGGGTCGGGTGCTTAAATGTTATAGGTGAATTAGAAACCTCAAGAACATCATTTTGCGTTGAACTATTGCCATCCTTCCTGGAATTGTCACCTGAGGAAGGCATATCAGACATGTTTTCTCGTGCAACATCTTTTCCTTGGTCAAAATCATGAACTTGCTGGTCACCACCATGAGCAGCAAGAGGCGAGCTAGGCTCAAAACTAACAGATGGGATTCGCCGAGTTAATCTCGGACTTAGAGGAAGTGGGGGTAATGCAGTTGGGATATTTTCGGTATTACTTTCGGACAGCAAAGAAGTTGCCTTACTTTCCATACCTGAAGTAGACAACTGAGGCAAGCCAGTAACCTCAGTAGAAGCAAAGTTTGCAGTACTCTCAGAGCAGTTTGATAGAGGTATGGAAGTTGCATTGACTGCAGGAATATCTGTGGGTTTATCTCCTTCAGATCGTTCCTGAATAGTGGATTCATCAGCATTATTAGTATCAAAAGCCTGGGAAACATTGGATTTTGTTTTCTCCAACTCCAGGTTTCCAAGAGGTGGTGGAAGGCACTGAGACAGGTTCAGTGCATATTGCTGAATAGCCTGTGTTTGGACGCAATAAACCTGAATGACATGTTCCCCATCTGCCAAACAATCACTTGTCCCCGTGAGACTCAAGATAGGCATCGTGACTGTAAACTCAGCTATGTAATCCATTCGGGTGGCAGTCGGATAATTTTCATAATCAATGTGCACAGCATAAATGGCATTTTTCTTGGCATTTGCTAGCAGAAATAGGCCGGCACGGGGTAAAGCTACTACTTGATTGAAGAATGCATCCTCGATCCTGGCTTCACCAGAACTCTTTAGCTCTAAAGTCTGAGTGCACTGCCATGCGTCAGCTTCACCGGGCAATAACCATCCCTCCTCACTTGCAGAGGTCCATATCTTTACCTCCCGATTCAAATACCCCTGTAAGTAATATCAACAAAAAAGGGGCATGAGCTCAATATTTGTAGAAATGTTAAGGGAAACTTTGATGTCAGACTGGAAAGGAGAATGGTAATAGACAGTTCCATGAAAAATATGCTAAAAATCCCCCCAAAACTTTGTGTAGATGTAAACCACATTCCATATTGAAAAGCTAGAAGTAATACTGCTGTAATGAGAACAATGTGATCCGGTCGTTCAGGAGCAGTCAAAAATGTCACAGAGTTAACAGGTTCACCACCATGTGGTCTCAACACTGCAACTGATCCGGTCTTACGATCCTCCCATATCATCACCTGTCACAAAACTTGAGCAGTTAACAAGTGAACAAACCGAGGAGAGAAAATATATAGATAAAAACGGATGGATGAATTAATGGATCTCCATTACAATTGTAATAACGAAAAATATTCATTCCGTTAAATATTGGCGCACTAATTAAGAAAGATATAATAATCATATAATCTAACTCTACTAAGCGATCCCTATCTACTGCAGCAAGAGTTGACACATGTGTATTAGGATTTAGGAGTTACAATGATCAAGTTTATGTTTATCACAATGCCAAACATTCAACTAGTTTTCTGGGTCAAATAAGCAAGAACTAACCGTGCCGTCGGTTGAAGCTGACGCTAAACGGGTGGTCATCCACTGGCACATCGATAAATCAGTAATCTCTGCCTCATGTTTACCAACAAACTGGACTCCATCAATAAGCTTATCAATTTGACATTTGAGAGGCTCCTCTGCCGAAAACCTTCCACCTTTACCGGCTCTTATGGTGTCAACTTTCAGGATATTATTTCCAATTGCAACCATCAAAATTTCCTGTAGAATAGTTGTTTATTAGTTAGGGAAATGAAAACGACCACAGTAGCCCATCAAATGATGTAATCCCATACAAGTTTCCAATTAAAGGATAACTTCTCTAACAAATACAATGCAAACCAATTATTACTTGTTTGTGAGGATGCCAAGACACTCGTGGATGAGATGATTCCCCCATTCCTATTATCTGAATGGCAATAATGATTTTTCCTGCAATTTGAGGCTTTTCTTCCTCATCCGAACTTTCACTAATCCTCCATACAAATAGTCGCCCATCAACACTTACACTACAAGGAAGAAGAGTTAGCAAATCTCAATAAAAACTAAATCAAGGAATGATATCTAAAGATAAAGGAGCTACCTCGCCAAAAGGTGAACATCCTCGGCAAAAAATGTCATATCTGTTACCCTCTACACAGATATAACAGAAAAATGTGAGAGAAACATATAAATTATAATAGAGATCTAGCATATGAAGTTTTTGTCAGTTGCACTCGACAACTTCCAGTCTTTCAAAAAAATTGATCTTACCTCTCATTTACTAAAACCATGTCAAACATACACCCAACAAAACTTCATGAAAGTTGTATAGCATTGCCTACGCAATATCCATATTGATAAAACTAATGAAGGATACAATCAAGATGCTACACTTTATTATCATCGAGCTTGCCCAATGTTATTTAACAGTCCTATATTTCCTAAATTGTTTATTTCTTGTTCATGTAGTCTATATATATACAAACACATGAGCAGATATATATACTCCCAAACACAATTTTCTGGACAACAACCAGCCACTCTTACTTCTTACTTACATCGCTGCCGATTTGTTTCTTTTTGGAATTTTATATGAAATATATTATTACACAGTTCTTTCCATTTGTAGAGATGTTCGGGAGCTACGAAAATAATCTCACGATTCTATTCTTATTGGATGTGACCTCATTGAAGTAGCAGAAAAGAAGAAACACCAAATGGAAGTGATGGCTCTTACAACTGAGGCTGAACTATCCACTACATTATCAGTTCCGTAAAATACAAATAACGTACGGTGCATGATATCCACAGAGCACATAAATTGAGATGCATAAGCACAGACAAAAGATCCAAAAGTTTCTTCCTTGAGTGTAATCTTTAGCATCACAAACATTATCAAAAAAAATTAAAATCTCCCATTTCCCACAGTCTTAAATGATTAACAAAAGGCTATTCCACCACAAATAGTAGACAAATAAGAGCTAACTCGTTCATTTCCTAAATCTCCACTACATTATCAATTCCATAAAATACAAATAATACACTGGTACACGACATCCACAGACCACATAAACTGAAATATATAAGCACAGAAATTGAGATATATAAGCACACAAAAAAGCCCAAAAGTTTCTTTCCTGAGTGTACTCTTTAGCATCACAAACATTATTGAAAAGCTTTAAAATTTCCCATTTCCCACTCTTAAATGATTGAACTAAAGCTATTCCACCACAAGCAGCAGATAAATAGGAGCTAACTCGTAACTCTCCACTACATTATCAATTCCGTAAAATACAAATAATGCATTGGTACACGATATCCATAGAGCACACATAAACTGAGATATATAAGCACAGAAATCAAGATACATAAGCACACAAAAAGGCCCAAAAGTTTCTTCTTGAGTGTAAAGTTTCAACATCCGCCGCAGTCTTAAATGATTAAACTAAAGCGATTCCACCACAAGGTAGTAGATCATAGGAGCTAACTCATTCTTTTCCTAACTTATTCCTATGAACAGTGTTCTAAAAATCCCCGACTTGTCTGATTAATCCCCAAAATGCCCTCTCCAGCCTACTAGCACCTAGCGTCTTTTAGAACACTGCCTGGGACACATCAACCCTTCTATCTATGTGAGCGCTACTCTTACATCAAGAAAACAATCACTGATCAACCACAACACAATCACTATCCCGGAAAAGATATGGCCTCTGAGCATAGACCTCGAGGCAGTATCAATATTAAGGATCCCGATATCGCCCACACAAAAAGACCCCAAAGTTTCTTTCTTGAGTGTAAAGTCTTAACATTTCCAGCAGTCTTGAGCGATTCCACCACAAGCTAGTAGATAATAGAAGCTAAATCAATCGCTTCCTAACGTATTCCCATGATACATCAATCCTATCTATGCGAGCACTATAAGGACCCTGATATCAATATTTATTACTATCTCGGACAAGATAGATACCTGTGTGTGGCCTCTGAGCAAAGACCTCGAGGTGGTATTAATATTAAGGACCCTGACATTGCCCAACTCATTCTTTTCCTAACTTATTCCTATGACCAGCGTTCTAAAAATCCCCTACTTGTCCGATTATTCCCAATTAATCCCCAAAAGGGCCTCTCCGCCCAACTAGCACTTTCTAGAACATTGCCTATGACACATCAATCCTTCTATCTATGCGAGCACTACAATTTTACACAATTACTATCTCGGACAAGATAGAGACCTGTGTGTGGCCTCTGAGCAAAGACCTTGAGGCGGTGTCAATATTAAGGACCCTGACAATGCCCAACTCATTCTTTTCCTAACTTATTCCTGTGACTAGTGTTCTAAAAATCCCCGACTTGTATTAATCCCCAAAAGGCCCTCTCCGCCCGACTAGCGCCTAGCGATTTCTAGAACATTGCCTATGACACATCAATCTATATGAGCACTACTCTTACAGCAAGAAAATAAATCTTAGCACAATCACTATATCTCGGAAAAGATACAGACCTGTGTGTGGCCCCTGAGCAAGGACCTCGAGGCGGTATTGATATTAAGGACCCTGACATTGCCCATCTTGAGCCCGTAGCAAATGTAAGTCCTGTTCACAGCAATCTGTCTCCCAACCACAAGCCCCGGATCGGACCCATACTTGGTGATGGGAGTGACCTCAAGCTGAGGCTGCACCTCCCCATGAAACCTCGCGCCCAAATCGTACACCACGCTGTCCCCAACCAAGTGCCTCCCCCTGGGGAGCTTGGTGCTCAGCAACCGCGACGGAGCCCCCGAATCGGGCTGCGGGACCAGGAACTCCGAGCCCCCGGCGGCCGGAGCTAGGGTTTGGTTCCCCAGCAGGGCCATGAGGTGGGCGCCGCCGGAGCTAGGGCTCGGGGAGGGCGGCGCAGGGTAGTAGGGGGCGCGCACGTTAGCGCCGGCCACGAACTGGTGGTTCTGGTTCTGGTAATGGAGCGGGTAGGGACCGGTGGGCGGAGGGTAGGAGGAGGAGGGGGTGAGGTACGGCGGGGACGACGACGGAGCCGGCGACGGAGACGGGAACGACGGCGAGGTGTTGAGGTTGGGCCTGAAGAGACCGTGAGTAGCGAACGGGGCTCCGCCGCCGCCGTGGGGCGGGGGCTGCTGCTGAGGCGGCGGAGGGTTTGGGTTTCCAGGAGAAGCCATCGGAGGCGGCGCGTGGCGGCGGCGCGTGTAAATGGATCGGGTGATTGAGATCGGAGATACAAAGAGGAAGAAGAATGTACCAAAAGTGAAGTAGTGATGAGCAATCATATACTTTTTTTTTTTCATCTCAAAATTTATTTTCTCGGAGAATTTTAGTTTTTTTAAATTACAATTAAATCATATTCCTAAATCTATCATCTAACTTTTCTCCACTATCTGCACAACTAGACCTCTCCACTAACAGTGTGAGGCTCAAATCGTTGCAGTGTCTCCTCAAGAACTGGTAAATTTTAGTTTGCGCTACCTAATTATACGTCATTTTCACACTAATACTTTAACTAAAAACTTTTTTTGCCGGTATTTAAGTTAATTTTAAGTGTGACGCTGTTAGTTTTTACTGATTTTTGTTTGCGTACGAATAAAAAAACAAAAATTTTCTAAATTTTCTTTTTAATGTCCAAAAATGTGTCTTTGCACGATGAAAATTGATTTTTCCGTCTCTCCTTCCCAGCCTTACGTGTGGATCGAAGAGGAGACCACAGTACTAGGCAAATTTTGGTTGGTTGTCATGTGCTCTTTCTTTAAATCTTTCTACAATTCCATCATCTCTTCTGATCCTCTTCAAAGCCCGCTATCTTCTAATCTTCTTAAACTTAAGTATTTACAAGGAATCTTCTTTTAAGAGAATTTATATCCATATTGAACCCAAATATTTTATACTCGTGAACTTAAATTTTGAGATTTTGACGATTGGTTTGCCAATTTCAAGGTTTGGAAGAAATGATTTAGTTAGCAGAGGAGACATGGTTGCTATATAGATGAAGAGGAAAAGCAAGATTGATATTGTTGGAGTTTTGGGTTTTGTGAAGGAAGATTAAAGAAAAAACTTCATCGGTGTCGACCGCTGGAAGAAGTTATTGATGCACTCGTGTTTGGACCCCAAATAACAGGAGAAAAAACGAACACTAAAACTCCACACATTGATGATGATTTTGTAAACAAAAACAAATTAAAAAGAAGTGGAACCTTGATCGATTTGGTATACGAGGAATAGAGAGAGAATGTGTTTTTGTCATTTTTTTTTTTAATTTTCAATCACGTGCATGACACATATTGTGTTTCTAATAAATTTTGGATGGAAAACTAACGGTGTGGCGCTTAGAATTAGTTTGGGTACCAGCAAAGATGATTTTTTAGTTAGGGTACCAATGTAAAAATATTGTGTGGTTAGGTATAGTAAATTGGATATCCTTTCTTTTTTTTAAAAAAATTATATTTATAAAAATATTAAAATATCTCTAATTGTCATTCAAAATTTTAACATATGTCATTAAAAACTTTTTCCCTTCTCTCTCTCTCTCTCATATTTGACATTATGTCATCGTTCTCGACTGGATTTGTTTCAAATTTGCTTAATTGATTTTTGAATCAAGGATTGGACCTGGTGAGGTCTTGGAACCTTCAGACTGGATGAGAAGAGCGGCGAATAAGGTGCAACCGCCGCATGCACTGCATTTGGGCCCGTCGCCGATGAGGGTCGACACTTACAAGGCGTCGTACCAAAAGTCAACCTCGTGAAGGGACAATTGTGGTGGCGGTGAAGATAAGAGGAAGAAGAGATTTGGTTTCACAATTGATGCTCTCATCCCTCCTATGAACTTATGCCTCTTGATACTAATAGAAGAAGAAGAAGGTGTCCAATAACATAAGTTTAAAATTTTGAATGACAATTACTGGTATTTTCATCATTTCACGTTCAAAATTAACAAATGTAATTATACGAGAAAAAGTATTATCAATTGTGCTTTCAGTTTCAGATGAAAATATTAATTACTTGTAGTTAAATGAAAAAGATATCAACTCAACTCTAATTAAATGAGAATATCCTTATATCTTATCATATATGAATTCATTTACTTTATTATTTATACTAAATTCTCAGTGCACATGAAGTGGAAAGATAAAAAAATGTGAATGAAAACATTACTTTTACTTGCACCGAGTGTAGGATGTGAAGTTTCGTTTCAACCAGTTAAATATTCAGTTTGGTTTTGTTCTGCTTATGATCAAGCTCAAGTCAAATATAAATTTAAAAGTGTGCTAGTTTATTAAACGAGTAAAATTTGAGTCTACAGAATGAAAATTATATAAGTTAGTGAACTGGCTTGGCTCGTCCAGTGTCCCTCTACCCTACCAAGTGGCAGATACCGAGCTTAGTCAGATTCATAAAATTTTGTCATCCCTGCACTGGAGGAATTCAAATTTAAATCGTTAAATATTTAGTTCACTCTTGTTGTTGCTATCGGGCTCAATTAGAACTCGATTTCAAGGTCGTACTTGTTTAATAATAAAAGAACTAAACTCAATTCCAACCTACACAAACTGGATAGACTCGCAAACAAGCTTGTTTAGTGTCGCACGGGGTTCAGGAATTTTTTGACATCCTTACGTTCAAGCCCGAGCCAAACCCAATTCAAACTCTCTTTTCTGGGTCAAAAGTCTCGATAAAATAAAACTCGATTTGGACTTGTTTACACCCACCCCACAAATAATGTCACATTCCTAGTTTAAAATACCAAAAGGCAAATCAGTTCATAAGAATGGAAGCTGAATCTATCTCTTTACAACATTCAATTTCACTTCTCATCAGCAACGGTGTTGACGAGTAGCTGTAACACAGAACTGCCAAATTTACAATCACAAAGGACCACAAGTTCAGAGGATTATACAAGCACCCCAGAATTTTGAATGTGCAGAGTGTGCTGAAAAA
The DNA here is from genome assembly GCA_036897365.1 of Geranium brycei. NCBI lineage: Eukaryota > Viridiplantae > Streptophyta > Magnoliopsida > Geraniales > Geraniaceae > Geranium > Geranium brycei. The sequence goes on along the minus strand of JAYMTP010000440.1, from coordinate 20,865 downwards.
TCACAAATCATAATACGTAGATACACAACGAATAACAAGGAGAAACTCGAGGACTTGGCGAAAGAGGCTGTAGTTTCAACCACAACATCCTCCGGCTTGAGAAGAAGATCCGCTCGCGCCTGACGGTCCTGGGATGCCACCATACCCGACTTTTATTCCATAGGACTGTCAAGAGGCAAGAAATGTCAGTAAACCATACTATGAGATCTTATCCACAATCTTACTGCATACTTTCTGTCTGACATGAGTAACATCCGAAATACACAGAAACCCTAATATCATAAAAGATGTACATGCATACGCATGCAAACTACAATCTTAATATCATTACTGGGACCGATAACATTGCTTTTGAGATCAAAATATGCAATCCATTTCCCTATGATTATTATCAATTTATCATAAATTTGTAATTTATTCCAAAGAAACCCTAATCCCGTAAATTGAAATATATGACGTGCATCTGTAAACAGATACGGTAAAAGGTTAACATGATATCTCATTTTAATAATAGAATTAGAATTATCATTAACACGTGTCTATAAACTGACAGTAGTCAGCTTCATAAACGAGTTCTTCCTAGAACCAGAAGGATTAATTTCCTATGTTTCTCCTAAGACGAGTGACTGGTCTTGATGTACTAGTTGGGCCCTCCACCTGATAGCTTAAGCTTTTGGGTTGGGGTAAGTTTTGGCCCATGACCCTTTTGTGTTTACTACCCGTTCATAAATTTTCCGTCCACGCTCGAGGTCCTTTGAGGGGGAGTGTTAAAGAGTCCCACTGATATACTATTTACACTTCCACTTATAACTCAAGCTTTTGGCTTATAGTGAAGAATTTGACTGCCATGGTTCTCCATGTGAAGAATTTAACTCAACCACTATTTTTAAAATTAAATAACATGAATATGAAACACAACCACAAGAGACGCTAACCTCATTTGATACATCGAAAACTCCATCCTGAATCTTCTTGTATATAGTTGCTGCTGTTTTTATGAATGCCTGCGGATATGTTTTTAAATTACTAAGTTGAGAAACAGTACAGACAATGAATTAAGCCTCGATTGTCACAACTGTTAAGAGCATTCCACTGTTAAAAAATGCCATGCTCCATTACCTCCTCAACATTTTGAGCAGTTTTTGCTGAGGCTTCCATGAAGATCAACCCATTCTCCTTTGCAAACTGCTCGCCCTCTTCTACGGTCACCGCCCTTCTGTGGGCAAGATCACATTTATTACCAACGAGCATAATTGTCATATTTGCATTTGCATGCTGCCTTGCATCTTCCAGCCAGCTAGCGAGGTGATTAAAAGTTTCCCTCCTGAAATATTACCAGTCAATATTCTGATATTCAGTGCTTTTTCTCGTGACAAAAGAACAATGATGGAAGACTAAGTAGAAATGTATTGTGTACGGGAATGCTGAAAGCAACGACTCTGCGGTTTGTCATGCCACCGATACTCCTCCAAGAAGATATATTTCATTGAGAAAAAGAAAGGAAAATTGCAACCACATACCCTGCAGTTTGTCATATTTACTAGCGTTCCACCTAGATAAAACGATTACAAGAAAACCCCCATTGTTTTATCCTAGAATCTACGCCTGTGAGAAGGGAATTATTAGTAACACAGCATACAATATGGTTGCCACATAGACGTGCCACATGGATTACACCTTGAAGCACGTAAAGCCACTTAAAGGTAATTGTAAAAAACGTTAGGCGCTAGTCAGGTGGAGAGCGCCTTTTAGATATCAATCGGGAATTAAGCGGATTAAAAAATTAACATAGGATTAATCGGACAAGTCGGAGATTTGTAGAACACTGATTTTTTTTCTTTTCGACTGACGTGTCATTTGTGTGGCAACTACATGGTCTTACATGGCAATTCAATGTGTGACATGTAACAATGTGTCACCATTAACTTATTCGCAATGGATATGTACGGAAAATTTACATGGGTCCTTTTGTGATTGTATGAAAAAGCAGGTTGCAATGGTAATTTTTGTATATTTGCAGGGAGCATTTTTCTATAAAGAAGGTTCATTATTTCAAAGAAAAACCCAGCACACAAGGTGTCTAGAAAGATCCAATCTATACACACATTGAAACAACTCTTTGCACTCAATTATAAACAAACCCAGCAAGAATCAAATTGAAACTAATAGTACCTTGTGATATCATAGACTAGCAATGCACCAGCAGCTCCTCTGTAGTAGGACCTGGTAATGGATCTGAAAGATTCTTGACCTGCCTGGCATATTTCAGAGTAATTTCAGCATCATCACACAATAGCATATAGTGAGTTTTAGGAATTAGTTTAAGAAAAACTCAACACATGCTGTACATGGAAGGGAACTTCACAGTTCCAGCAGTACTAAGACTTGGAAGCTCAGGTTAAGTAAATTTTGAATTACAGTAACATCAAGGTCAGCAATAAGCCCATAATCGTTGGAATTGATTGTAGATGAAAGGTATACAAAGGAAGAGATCTACAACCAAATGATGAGCCAGGAAAGCTCCTTAGTGTTCACTAAACTTTAAAAGCTCATAAGGAGGATCAACAGTAAAGTTTAGTCAAAACCACATATCGAGGTATGCTGAAACAGTGTTCTAAAAAACGCTAGGCCCTAGTCGGGCGGAGAGGGCCTTATAGGGACTAATCGGAGATTAATCGGATTGAAGGATTAATCAGAGACTAATCGAGGATTAATCGGACAAGTCGGGGATTTTTAAAACACTGCACTGAAATCACGAGTATTTCTGAACTCTTCAGCTTATAAACAAGTTCTATATTTTCTACCTTTGAAAATAAGGAAAATGTCTAATATTTACCAGCATAAAATGTATAAAACAATGTGCGGGCTTTCGATTGATAAGACACAATGTACAATTAGATGGAAAAAATTATAGATGATGTAATTTTTGATGCTGCAATCAGAATGGCAAGAGCAAATCACCAAAAACTTTTTTTCAATTTTAATATCACAACTATCTTGAAACAGGCCAAGCAAAATATAATTCTATGAACATAAACCATAATTAACGTAACAGGGGATACAAACCGTGTCCCATATTTGCAGCTTGATTGGTTTATTGTCAATTGTGATCATCCTGGCCCCAAATTCGACCCCGATAGTTAAGTCATGAACCGGCTGGAACCGCTTGTCAGTGAACTGAAGAAGAAGACATGATTTACCAACTCCTGTAAAATAAAAGGTCAGTACTTGAAGCCAATCTTCCATATTCGGATCCACAGCCAATCAATTAATAGGTGTAACATAAATAAATCATGCAGCATTAGTTGACCTAGGTGGACTAACCCTAATTTGCAACCTAAATCCTTGGCCATCAGATAGATACATCACAATCTTAAGCTACAATTTCCTAATATTTCACTTAAAGCAGAAACCAAATAATCTAAATACTTCAAAAATCAAGGTTCTAAACCTAGGAATTGAGGAGAACTTGAGACAAAATAGTTTTGAGAGTTCAGTAGAAATCAGCAAAACTCGTTTCGCTTTATACTAAATAAATATTAGATATACATATATTCATACATGAAAGACAAAAGTTACAATATTTCAGTAAAATAAGATACCTTCAGACAACGTTAAAACAAAGCACAAATTATAGAACAATTTCAAATCACATACAAAATATAAAAATAAATTCTGACCAATTTCGATCTCGAATAAGAACTCGATAAAATTGAAATCCCCAGAACGAGGTCAATTCGATTTCACCGAGTTCTTCACAACACTGACAAAAATAAATAACAAACAATCCACTGTCACCTTCCTCAATACTTCAACAGATGCTAAAATGGTGAAAAAAGGAGCCACAAAGTCAATCGCAGAACAAAAGCAAAAACAAATCTGAAATTCACAATTAACAGCTGCATACCATACACACAAACTGAATCAGACATGAAATTGGGGAAAAGTATACGATAAATCATGCAATCCAAAGGAGAAACGAGATCGGATCAAGCAGAGAACAGTAAAGCGATCGACATCAAAACCATGTGTATTAGGAAGCAAAAATCGAAGCTAGATGTGCGTGGATCGAGAGATGAAGGTTTTTACCAGTATCGCCGATGATGATGTACTTGAAGAGGTACGCGTAGGACATGGCTGTAACTGTGTAGCGAAAACTGATGAGATCGCTGAAACTGGTGAATTTGAAGAACTGAGGTCAGAGCAGATTCGCGAGGTTGAAGAAACGTCCAGCAAGGCGCGAGTCCTTTTGACCTTCGCTTTCTTGTTGTCTAAATTAATTTAGCACAACTCTTTTATTTATAATAATAATACTTTTATAATAATAATTAGTTTATAGCAGACACCGCAAAGACTTGAATCTCATATTATTTATAGAAAGGTCTAAGTTTCGATCTCGGGTGAGAAAGAATTAATGAGTAGATTTAGAATATGATGTAATTCAAAAAAAAAAATGTTTGATGTAAACTCCAACTTTTGTTTTCGAGATATTTAAATTAAATATAAAAAGTTTTAATAGTTTCGTACCCGAAAATTTGAATCTCGTTAAAAGAAAATATAATTGTTGTTGAATAAAATACATATGGTTGTTATAAAATTTGATTAATTTTAAATTTGCAATTATAAGCAACATACATAATTACGAAAGTTGGATATTATAATTTAATTATTACAGTCCAATTAAAATATAATATTTGTAAACAAAATAATAATACGAGACAAATAACCTATTTTTGGCAACACGTATCCCCACAAATCGATTCTCACATCTGAACTAAAATAAACACAATTTTTAGTCTGTAAGAACCAAAACCGAACCACAATATTTGATTATGGCCAAGTTGTAATCAATATTTATTCGTTTTGTTAAGCGATTGGTCATCAAACTAGTCATAATTTAGCCAAATGAGCTCAATCGGTTATACATATTTATATCGGGTTAAAAAATTCATATTTTAAGTGTTTCATAAAATTTGTAGGGATATAACAGTTTACTACACCTAACTATCTAGAAATGACCCTTTATATCCTAACTAATTTTTCATATTTTTCAATACCATGACTATTTTTATTGACAACTTACCCTTAAAATGCCTAAACTACCTTTGGTTTTGATTTCAATTCTGTCCGGTTTATTCTTCAGTTTACAGCAGCCCGCGTAGCATGATGATTGGATTGAACGATGACCGGTCCGCAGTAAACCAGGTAGAATTGAAATATAAACCAGTGATAGTTTATATATTACAAGGTTAAGTTGTCAATATAAAATATTAAAAATAATTAATTAGAGTATGAAAGTGTCATTTTAAAATAATGAAACATTCCAAACCCGTAAGCTTATTTAATGTTCTATTTTCTTTTTGGTTGAAAAGAAGGTAAAAGTACATGTAGACTTTAAATAACTATAAATTACCATAAATAAATATCTCAACTAAATCCAATGTTGAATCAAATGATTAAAATAGAGAGAAAAAATAGAAAGAAGAAAATAAAGCATGTCCCACACCAATCATTAATGGTCTCGAAATTCATGTCGGCGAACCCAAGAAGACAGGATTTACTGCAGTTAAAAAGTCTTGGGTGAAAGTAAAATTTCATTTTAGTACAATACGATTCCCACTTCATGATGCAGTTAACTTTCCTTGTAGTAAGACAGATTTGTATATCTTTTATTCGTTAAGAAAGCAAAATGTCTCTTTTTATTTTTCTTTCAAATTTTACGAGTTCTCGTGCCTCATTTTCGTTTCACCACCGATGAAAAATATTGACTTTTACGCATTTAGAAATTTCAAATGATTTAAGGTTGCGCATAAGAAGTGTAACTAATTTTATTACATTTCTAAACTGCTAAGTTGCACGAAACTTAGATGTCGTTTGATAAGTCAAAATTAAATTCAAAATTACTGATTGGAACTTTGTTGTTTGGAAATTTGTTTTCAACATCATCTTCGATCTCATATCTGACTTACCAAATGTTATCCAAATTTCATGAAACTTCGCATTTTAAAAATATATGTAGGTCAACTACATTTTTATGGTGACCTCAAAATCATTTGAAGTTTTTAAGTGTGCAAAAATCAAGTATTTCTACTGATAGATGAAATGAAAAATGATATGAGTTTGAACATTTGAAAGACAGAGAGATATTTTAGTCTTTTGTAGGGAATACAAAATATAAAAACGAGTAAAGTGAGACAAAAAAAACTTCACAAATGTTTTGAAGTTAGCTGTAATTAAGTGGTAAACATGTTAGCCAGCGTCTAAAAATCCTCAATTTGGCCGATTAATTTTATAAACCGATTAATTTCCAACTAATTCCTAGAAGGGATCCGCATGATTAACGCCTAACATTTTTAGAACGATAGCAAGAACCACAATCGATCTGATCGTTGTGAATTCGTCATCGACGTCCGATCCATGCTCGGACGCTTTCTCAGCGTCCAAGCTCGTCGTTGGACAACGACGAACAAATGATATGCAAAACTATACAATGACAAAGAATCATTTTGCACCATATGACATCTATTGCCACAACACGAACATTTCACTTTCAATCACCATGGCCATTGTATTTCCATCAAAAACAAGGCAAATTCACAATGCTCACACCATCCCCATAACCATGAAACAAGCCTCAACCCCCACAAGACCATTACAGACAAACTCAACATTTTCATCACCAAACACATCTCAAACCTACCCGATCCCATGCTGCAATGCCCAATCCATCAACACTTGTCTTTTTATTGTCTGAGAAGTGCACAATGAGCTCTCAAGCATTGGACTGGCTCTCTTTTATTGCCTTGGAGTGTCTCTGAACTGTAAATGGCAATGAGAGTGTTGATTACTTGTGCTTCTTGCCACCGGCGAGGATGCGTTGGATCTGGAGTCCCCTGCTGAAGGCTTGGTTGAAGAGCAGCCTGGTCTGGAACTCGGAGGTGAACGGGAACCATGCCAGTAGAGCTACCGGGAGGAAGATGATGAGCCCCATGAAGTAGTCGTAGCCTCTCGCTAGGGCTCTTACGTTCGCCCATAGCCCTAGGGGCTTCGTCAATGGCTTGCATGCTTGCCCTATCTGTTCATGCAAAGTTGCATTAGTAAGGAGATTAGGAGAACATGTATTCATGCTTTAACAACTTAGGGATGGTAATGTGGCGGGTTTGGGGATTCCCGTCCTCTACCTGTTACATCGGGGATATCTGGTCCCGTCGTGTTTTTGCATATTTTGCCTCTATAGAATGGTTAGAGGCGTTTGGGTGAGTTTAGTGATTTCTGTCCACTACTCTGTCGGTTTGGTGATATGAGTCACTGTCGAGTGGTATCAGTGTGGGTCATGATACCACTTGTTGGGGAGAACGAGCCTTACCAAAGAGGAGCACACAAAAAAACTCATGGTATACACATCAGAGCTTACCCTTATTTTAAATCACCTAAAAACTCAAACTGATAGGTGAAGACCGACATTTATTATTTGACCTAGTTTTTCGAATCACATTTTGGGCTAAAAGCTCATAACGATAGGTGGATGCCCACACTTGTTATTTAATGTGGTCTTTCGAATCACACACTCTTTTTATGAGACACTGACATTCCAGACATCAGATTCCACTCGTTTTAAACCATGACTCGCCTAAAAGCTCAAACCGATAGGTGGAGACTACTCAAACTAGCATGGGAATCAGAACCGACAACCTCATGCTTATTACACGAGATCTCTACTGCTTCACCCATGACCTTTTGGTATCAATGCTTACTTAATGAGAAAAGAACACGAACCCTAACGACGTACCTGCAAAATGGCCCATCCCGTCGGCATGAAGGCGAGAATGCTCACAAAGATGTCTCCAACCGTGAGGTTAAGCAGTGCAAATAAAAGGATGATTATGACGATACACCCAATGAACAAGAACAGCTTCATTAATCTGAACAACAGCTGGAAATCTGCACTAAACTGCCTTCTCCCCATGGACACAATCTGCATCATTAAGGCGCAGCGCTTCAATATGGAACCGTTACATGTAAACAAATGTCACTCAAAAACAATCTTTCACATTATGAAAACTCACTCTCACCTTTAAGACAACCATGACGGCTGCAATCACCAGCCAAGATAGAGCATAAACCTGTAATCCCAAAAGCAAATTAAATAAGGTTTAGATGCTTTAATCATTAAAATCCATTAGTTTATCTTCAGAACAAACCAAACAGTCATGTTCAAGGTTCTAAAAACTCGGGATCAGCCAAAACTCGGCGGTGCCACAATAAGGATTTTTGAGAAATCGGGGAGAAATAAGAAAAACTCGTTTATATTAATGTATAATGCATATACTACTGACAATAATATATTTTAATAAAATAAGTGTTTCCAAACAACTCAGTAAGTTAAGAAAAAAGCAAAAATATCATAGTTCAAACAAAAATAACATAGGAAACAAGTTTAAACATAGATAACAAGTTAAAAAAACAACTCCACGTGGAGGAGACGAGGACTACTTGGCGACAATAGAACACTTTGACGATTTCAGGATCGGTTTTCACTTATCATTCTCGGTGGGTCAGTTTTACCGAGTATTTGGGAACTAAGAGAGTATCAAAGAGTTTTAGAACATTGCTCGGTCGGATAGTTACCATTTGTCACCAAGTATTAGCATATGGGAGGTGGGAGAGGTAATCTAAGTAAAATCTCGGGAGTTTTTGAATAAGTTGAAATTAAAACTAAATTTCAATAGAGATTGTATACTCACGATGATGCTCGTGTTCTTGTTGGCGACGCTGAGGTGATAGACGATCCCATACTGATACACGAAGAAGCGCAGAGACAGCACAACCTCCCAGAACCGCCCCAGCACGCCAGTGTACTGCAGATGCTCCTGCTCCTCCATCCACCACGACTCCCAGCTCTTGTTCACCGGCACGCCAATCGCCCCTCCGCTGCTTATCCACCTCGACCAGTCATCCCAGTCGTCAACAATCTTCTGCCACTCGAATCCAGACGGGTTGAACATAAAAGGCGCAAACAGCCAAGACATCACCAAGAACCACATGGACCCCGTGATCAGCATGTACGCGACAGAATCTGGCGCGGCCGCGCCATACAAATGATAAACTAAAAGCAACACCAACAGTTCAATCCCTTTCACGAAATGGCTCCTTGAGTACATTCTGTAGTTCTCCGCGAATTTCTCGTGGCGCACCACAAAGCCACGCCCGGTTGGCCTGTACTTGGCTCCCCCATGCAGGAGGGTGCGCCCGAAGTAGTGGACCTTTGTACCTGTTAAAATAAACAGGAAGTATAGTTTAGACAATTCTAGTTTAGGCATGTTGGTTAAGTTTCCTATTTCGATGTGGTCTATTCTGTACAAAGAACTATCTCTTATTGTGATTGACACATCAAGAACATCAATTCAGTATATCAAAATTATTTCTAACAATACCGAGGGAGAAGGTGAAGAACACGGGCGCAAGCTGAAACTGCATGATTATGATCTCGCCTAGCGCGGTTCTGAACCCTCTTTCGAGGCCAATCTCCATGACCATAGGCAAGGTCATCAAGATACCCAGCTGAACAACTGACTGTGAAGCCATGGCTGACTTTAGAGGATCGTTTTTTCTAGCTCTGGCATACTTCAGTATTGCTGCTTCCAATCCGCTTAAAGCAAGGTAGAGTTTTCCATACAAGAAGACGTATACAGTAAGGACAACCATCTGCTCAAAATAATATAGATAAATAAATGAGTCTAACAAAAGATTGAACACACAGCTATAATGAAATGATAGTTAAAAGAAGGGTTAATTGCAAAAAGTGGCGGTGTATTTTACAAGTTGTAGTTGTGACTATTTTCTTACAATTAATTGTAAAAAGTAGTTGTCAACTTATTATTTTTGGCAAAATATATAAATTTGTCCAGAAATGACGAAACTGCCCTTTTCCCCAGCTCAGGGATGGTCGGCTGGGGAAGCGGAAAACCGGTGAGCTTGGGAAAAAATAATTTCAAAATTTTAATTCCAGGGGCAGTTTCGTCACTCTTGACAAATTTACCCATTTTGCAAAAAAATAATTTGTAAGTTGGCAGCTACTTGGGGATGATGGTCACTTTAAATTGGTTTCAGCTTTGTGTTAAGAGGCAAGAAAGATTACCATGGCACTGATATAGAAACCCACAGTCGTAAAATAACACGACATCATGCGGAAGAAGTCGAAACGATGGCCTAATCGATAGATGTCCCTGCTCAGTACTTGTTCTCCATTGCCACAAGCCACTTTTGCTTCAAAGAGTGAGATTTGGTTGAGTCCAACATCTCTACCCTTACCAACTTGGATATACTCATGGTGAGTTACATTCCCTCGCCTTAGTGTTGAGTTGAAACCTGAATGAGCAAATTTAATTGTCATGGAGCAAACCAAATTATATTTATCCCTATGAAGAATAGACGGTTTAACAAACATTACCGGCAAATATATCCTCGCTCAAGTTGATGCCACGAGAAGCCTTGCTCATGCCGCCCCGGGTCATGTGGAAGATTCTGTCAAACACGTCTGGATGACCATAATGGAAACGAACCCTAAACAGCCATGCAATCATAGAATCGAGTAAGTAATATTGTGCAAGACTTTAAACTCTCTTTCAGATAAATGAAACTTTTCTTTGGCGATAAAAAAGTATTGTACAAGACACGTTTAATTCCAAGAATATTGGCTCTCAGGTCACTTAGTTTTTGAACAATTCAAAAAAGAACGGTTTATAGCAACATCTAGTTTTGAACTGAAATGATTACTTGTGGAGGAAGTAAAGTGATGCCCCACTGATAATGAAAATGAAGTAATCAGAACTAATATTTACCTTAAGAGGAAAACTTGCATTTAAGTAGTTATAGATCAAAAGAAAGGCACGAGAGAGAGAGAACATACTTCAAAGGTCTTGCAAGAACTCTCTGACCGATGGTGACAAAACTTGTTTCTTGATTTGACATGAACCAAGCCAAAGAAGAAACACTGCATGATAGATGTAACAATATGTCAAACAAGCAAAAACAGTAGCATGCAGCTCTTGGTTTTTTAGCTTTCCGGTTTTGGCTTTTGTTGTTTTCAGCTGTTTTTGTTTTCTTCTTTTCATTAATAAAACTTCCCTTTGTTGATAAAGAAACAATAGTATACAGCTATGGAATAGCTAACTTATACCCTACCCTCCAGTAAAGATGTGCTCACGGACGCCTAAAATTGTAGGTGCACGCACACCATGGTCCTCGTTGAATTCTTCAAGAAGGTTACGCATTTTAAACGCTTCTTCCAAGTAATTATCCTGTGAATGGATTCTAAATCATTAAAAAGGGCCTGTTTAGTATGACAACTCCCTGAACGGTATGCTCAAAGATACACCATTGTACCTGGTTCATGTCAATAGCTTGAAGAGCTTCCCCGCGAGTGAAAATCACTGCATGGTTCTGATTTTCGGGCTTTCCTTCTCCTACCTTTGCTGAACCAGGCAATCGGATACGATATATTTCCTTCAGAATAGATTGAAAAATCATCAGTGTATGTTCTTCAAGGCAAGTGTGGCGCTCACTCAGATTTCAAGTAAGATTGATTACCTGATCAAGTTTATCAACAGCTTTGACCAGCACAGAGTAATAAACTTTATTAACCTTGCCATCATCTTCTCTTTCTTCAACCTCGTCGATATACGCTACACGAAGAGGAGGGTAGCTGTACAGAAACACCATGAATCAGAATTTCCAAAAAAAATTTAATGTTTGCGCCATTGCCATTGTATAAGACGGAGAACATACTTGACCATCAAATTCAGGATGTCTGTGGCACGGCGATCTCCTTTACGCTTCTGGTTCCCATAGATTTGACAGGTAGCGACATATGTGAATTTCATGTCAGCAACAGCTTCTAGTTGAGCGTACAGCGACCTCTGGCGTTTCTTATCTCCATCCGCTGGGACGGAGATCGCTTTGTAGCCTTCTAGTATTTCTGCCCATAATCAAACAAGGGATGGGGTTATTACATACATCTTCATTGCTTCAAATTTCAGTATATCTATATTGTAGCAAATAGCTATTTGCTCTTTACCATTTTCAGTAGCCATGTCAAGAAAAGCCTGAAGCTTTAAAGCCTTATGGTAGTACATCATCCCTTTAACTGCAACACCAGAATTATCAGTAGCAGACATAAATCAGTGTTCTAAAGCTCGGTAAAATCGAGTAGGCCGAATTTTTATTTTTTTATGTTTTGAAACTATTCTATAATTTTGCTTTTGTTTTAACTAATTAAGTTGTTTGAAAGTATCTTATTTTACTAAAATATTGTTATTTTTGTCTTTCATGTGTATTATATAAGTATATATAATATTTAATTTAAACTCGATTTCGAGTTCTCAGACCTCCTTATTTTGTCGCTTTCACCAAGTTCTCCCCAATCCCGAGTTTTAGAACCTTGATATAAATTGAATGATGAATACAAGAGAATTTCATACCTGTCCTGCAGAGAGTTTGCCCTCTCAAGGAGGCCCAATGGCGGAGTTGCAAGATGTTCTCTTCATTCTCCCAAACCTCGCTTTCGTTCTTACAATCAAGTCTCTCCATGAAATTATTCCACTCATCTAAGAAAATTAAAGGTTATAGTCAATCTCATTTAAGCCCTTGGAGAGGTAACCTATACCTAGGACTGCTCACAAAAAAACCGAACTGACCAAACAGACCCGAACCGCCTCAAATCAACTCGTGAAAAACCGAATTGAACCGAAGCAGTCTTGTTTGATTAAAGTTTTAACCAGGTTCAGTTTCAGTTTGTAAAAGTTGAACTCATAGAAAAACGACCAGCTCGGTTCTGTTCGGTTTTGCGCCGGTTCGGTTCAAAACCAAACCGTGAGTGCCCCTACCTATACCAAGCAAAATAATGCAGTGGATGTTACAGCATTACCAACCTGGGTAAATCTTTTGGAGGTAGTATACGATTGACACACCATCTTCATTCTCCATCTCAAGGTCAGCTTTAGAATACACCGTCTCCTCACTATAGTACGGAGTCATGACACTGCCAATTGCAAGAAAGCATAAACCATCTCCATATGATGTCTCTACAGTCATTTAGAATAAGATGATTCAACTGAGATTGAGACGAAGACCATACCTAAATGAAAGCATTTTACGAACTCGAGGAGGACGTGGCATCTCCATGAACAATGAATTTGTAAAGAAGGCGATCCTTCTGCGCGCTTCGAGGTTGATTGGTACATCAGTGGCAGATTCTTTCACCGTTAAAAGAAGATGGAGGCGTTTTATCTGGAACAACAATAATTTTAAAGAACTTAATATTTCTTATCATGAAGATAGTGCGGTAGGGCTATACCAGTGACCTCATGCTTATTACATGAGATCTCTTTCACTTCACCCACAACCTTTACCGTCAACATGCCTGTCCTATAACTTCCAACAATTCACAATAAGAAACGCAAGGTACTGATGGTTTAGTATTAACATAACTTCCTATATTACTCTTTTTAGTACAGGAGTCTACGGTTTTTATTAAAAAAACCATGCTGAGAATATAAGCACCTGCTCTTCCCATTGCGCTGTAATCACAGGAGGGAATATGATAGCCGGTTTTGGATCCGTGCCTGCAAAAAGTTGCTTTCCGGAATCCTTGCTGCTATGACCAAGTTCTACCAATTCACTGAACAATCAAAGATACAATTGCAATCGTTACTTTCACTGGAGAAATATGATAATTAAAGAAAAAGGTTTTATTTGTATAATTGAAAAAGCAACGAAATCCACCCACCGGATTTCATTCACCATCAAATCAGTGGTTACTACTTCTAACATGTCTTGCAGTATCAATACCACGGCATCCCGTTTTGATGGATCAGCTTCTTTCTGCAACAAAGAAATAATGGAATGGTAAATTTAAAATTTCTCCGTCGCAGTGATGCACAAAAACTAACTGCATATTGCATACTCACCAATATACGCACAAGCTCTATAATTTTCTGACAAAGAGTGGGTAAATAAGCCATTCTGAAATTTGCAAGAAATGTGTTCTTGCTGATGTTGCTTTCTATTTCTTTAATGATCATACCAATTATCCTGCAACGGTACAGTAGAAGTTAACCGCAGCTCGTTATGTTGAAGAATTCTTCCATATAACATAGGCATAGATGATGAAGGCAAAGAATCAAAATGATAGACACCTTTTCTCAGTTTCTCCGGCTACCAAAGTATTGAGGACGAGTTTGAAAGATTCATAGCATTCTGTGACTGTACATCTCATATAGTCATCCGCGCATATACGCTTCCAAAGGTCGGAGTCCCTGGATCGAAACTGAACTGCCATATCCAACGCTATTGGGATCTGCAGAGCTTAGGTACAGTCAATAAACCAAATTTACACAAATCAAGATATTTCTAGTAGGGAATTTGTTGACCTTGCTTGCAAGCAAAAATGGCGGCCATTGAATCATTTTCAAGCTAGGATCAGATGAGTATGGAACCACCAAGAGATCCATCTCCCTGGAAGACACAATGCCAAATTTTAGTTTTAACTTCACATATAGATTCAACGGAACAAAATGTAACTTGGGGCGAGGGGCTTTCCTGTCACTTATGAGATCTTGTTCGCGGAAATTGCATATTACTTCATTCCACAGCTGAGAAAATTTTGCAGCTTCACTTCTCGTGGTTGATGAAGCCTATACATGCACGACACAATAATCTTTACCCAACTAAAATAAACGTGTAAGGCACTACTCATCTTTACATAAATGTGACCCTAACCGTTCCAAAACTCTTCGCGAAAGAGAACCCCCTTTTCTTTGAATTTTCAGAAGGCACCAAACAAGTGTTGAATGCACCAGGCAAGGACTGGAACCGTGACCGCAGCATGGCTAGTGTTCGGATCTGTATAAGATACAATAGAGGTTAGTACAAATCACGAATCCATGCTCTTACCACTGACATCATTACCAAACTCAAACCAAGCCTTAACAATGGAACCTATTATCACGAGAGAAGAATCCACACAGATAGTTCTGACAAAAGGGGAAGGAAGGAGTGAGAAAGATTACCTCTCCTAGACGATCTATGGCACCTATAAAACCACCATATAGGGTCGAGAAAATAGCATACCAAATTTGAGTGTCCATAAAATAAACCTGCATTTAAGTAGTAAAGCAATGAGGAAAAAAAATGTAAATCTTCACCAAAGACAATTTACTGAGTTGACTACATAGCAACAGTATAGCTAGCCAGTAACAAAAATAGAAATTAGTAAAACATACGACGATAATTGGTGCCCAGAGTGACAAAACAGCTCCATATGGTTTTGTAACTGCATATTTAGAAGAAGAAGAAAAATGTTGTACCACAAAACAACGAATTAAATTGCAAGATTTTGCAGAGCATCAGAATAAATACCTTCAGGGAAAAATTCATGCCAAGCATATTTGACTCTGCGGATACTCATTATATCTCTTGTTGGCTTCACTAGAGGTTTTATCTGGGGAAGAGATAGGCAATGGGTAAAAAGCAAATAAACTCGTTGGAGTTCTTGCATTACCAATTTATGAAAAAAATTTACATTTGTAAACAAAATAATTACCTGGACAAAATAACTGAATGTAAATTTGCTGAAGAGAAGTAGCACCCAGAAGATAGTATACCTGAAATAGTAAATGATGCAACATTACACAAATGAAACAAACAGAAATGATGCCTAAATCAGCGTAAAATAATAAGGTTAACTCACTTTATGAGTGCGAATTGACTTTCGTGCATTCCCCTCCCAATATAAATTCTTGGCTGCAGATGACAAAAAAATTGTTCAAGAGATAAAATTTTAGTAGAAAATTTATTGGTCTTGTTAACCACAATATCTGATAAGTTTTCTGCAACATACTCCAAGTCAATGAACTAGATGAAGTCGAATAAACTATTTTGTGAAACACACAAGAGAATGGAGTAAAGAAGAGAGGCAGAGATTAATATGGATACATACCTGTGACCACCACAAAAGCAACCTAAAAACAAGCCAATCTGAGTTCTCGATCCAGCGTCGGAGCATAGGGAAAAGGAACAATGCAGCTGATAGTAAATTTGGAAGCAAATATATGACCACTGCCATCATGTATAAAGGTGGAACACCCTTCACTTGGCTGACAGACGAGAACAAGCCTTTGACTGCTGCGGGGGCATCGGAAGAGTTCACGTATAATATGGGAAGAATGACGGTCCACGCAAAGCTGACGTGTATCTTGAGGATGTTTCTCATGACATCGGTGAACTTCCACCTATGATATCCCGGGAAGTTCAACACAAAATCCAGAATACCTGATTCAAATGGAAGATTAACACACGTCAAGACATTATCAAATTCACAAATATAAATATATCCAAAACTCTAGTTTCTTTTACGTATTTATTTAGATATCAAGTATAATTTGATCTTTCAAAATTCTTTTATTTCCTTCCATCCTTCTTCAGAAACCACTCATGAATGTTATACTATTTAAATGGCGACAACAATAAAATTGATGTATTGTAATCATTTTCATAGGAAAGCCATAAATGTATAGAATTCTATTAGAAAAAAATGATGCTAACATTATTTGTACGAATTATAATTGGGTGTAGAATTTTCTCACTGATTTAAGAAACTACTATCTGGTAACATACTTTGGACGAAGCGAAGAAATGCAGCTGTGATGAATATACTCGATAAAGAATATATGACTTTCTTTCGCATAATCTTTTCAACTGTAGCCCCACTCCATGCAAAAATGACCATTGCCTGTAACAGTAAAATTCATATATTATATCACCAGCACAAAATTCTGTACTCATAAGGGACTATTATTCACTTCACTGCTTCCACTTTGTTGCCACTAAATACCTGTAAAGCCACTATATAAAAGGTCCATAATCGATCAAAACTTCGAAAAATATTCCAAAACGAACGAGTTTCGACAAAAGACGATTTGCCTGCCCCTTTAGGAGGTGCCTTCGGAGAAGTTTGTTCTCCTTTTTTCCCCTGTTATAGAAGATATTGTTATGCAGATAATGGATGCTGTAATCTGGGTTAAAACATAGAAATGAGTGAACAAAAGAGTACCTGTGTCATGTCACGTGTTGATTTGAAAAAATCACCATCATCACGCATAGGCCAACCAAGAGCAAAACAATCAGGTGACCTAAACAATATATTGGAAAAGAAAATTAGATGGTATTAGAAGACTGAAAAAAACTCCATAAGATGTCATAGTAACGCTTGAATTTATATATTGAAATAATACAAACCAGAAATACTCGTTCAAGTCATCATAATTACACCAAGCTGAGTTAGGAGCTTTTCCATTTCGGCTCTTCATCGCTTCCTGTATATATAAGTGTAACATTTGTGTCTACTGTCTAGGCTAGAAAGTTCAGAAGTACAAGGAAAGTACAATTCACAAGTTTTCAGTAGGAAATACCTTTTCAATTACATGGTAAATTGGTGTTATAACCTTCCGCAGGAAAGCCTCTTCATCCCCACCGTAAGATGGTTTGATGGTTTCTCCGGTAACAATGCTGACATTTGAAGTCATAATGCCATGGAGTTCCATTGCCATCTGTGGATTCATGAGAGAGATTTGTAAACATGTATACGCTACAGTATGAATAACTTCATTAAACATTTAAAGATTTGGAGAAAAAAACAGAAAAGGGTGATTAATAGCATTACGCACATTGTGAAAAATAAAGCATAGGCATTCTGGCATGAGGCGAACATTAGATGCTTCACCCCAAATGAGAAGAAATAGGCTCATGTAGAGTATCTTTCTCTGCTGCATTTCTTGCTGGTTTTGGGGAAGTCTATATGGAATAGAATTTGTACAACTTAGTACCAGTTATTTCGATAATACAATTGAAGCTCAAGTTAAAACATGCAGAAGCATATGAAAGAAGTCTACTTATAAACACAGGTGCACAAACTGTTACTCTCTTACCTTAAACTGTGTTTCCGGCCCAAAAATTTGCACCATGTTCTGTAATTCTTAAAGAGCTTGGTCATAACAGCATTAACAGCACGATCATCCAACTACATAGAAAATAAGGTTAATACTTTAGTTACACCCCAGGTATTGGCAAAATCTATTGCATAAGAAAATGACTTTGGCACGAAACTCAACCCAGATATTTAGGGTAAGTCGTAATACATTAAACGCCTACATTTCACATCATATATATGTTTTGCTGGACTTAGAAGGATGTAGTATAATCTTGATGTCAAATGATGCAGTAAAATAAAACCCAAACTGAGAGGACAATCACATGCCTTGTTGAGAGGTTCAGGTTTGGGTTCAAGCCTAACATGATTATTAGCAAGTAGTAAAATCAAGTGCTCCCTTTGGTTTCTGACATTGTCCTTCTGTAATCATAGAAATAACCCAAACACACAAGTCATAATTCATCTGAAAAGAACAAGAAAAAACAATTGCATCTTTGAGGTCAAGAAGCGTGCCTGGAACCCAAACATGGCCCTTAGCCAATCGAGGATGTCTAAATCATCGGTGGCCTGTCTGTCCTGCTCAAAGTGAGGCAGCCAGTTCAAGCCACGCGTGTAGGACAATGCAGCCACCGCGGCTTTAACCTGGTATAAACAGAAATTAGGCGTTTGTCATAATTTGCAACAACCAACATCAACTCATACTAGTTTACACCATACCTCCTCAAGCTGCATGATGGCTTGAGAAGCCCCGGCGGCGTCAAGGGGAAGGATGTTATAAGGTGCATAAATTTCAGTCTTTTCCTGGACATCTTTAGCTGCAGCAATAATCTAAACACTCCAAGGAAAATAAGATCAGCATCCTGTCACTAATTGCATCAAGAAAAAAACATCACATGACAAATCAATCCATAAATACAAAAAAAATGGGAACCAATGGGATAATGGTAGCAGGAAATGAGATCAAAGGAATCAACCTAGCTGCAGCAATATTCTAAACACTTCCAGAAAAACAAAATCGACGACCGTGTCACGAATTGCTCAATTCAACCCATCAAGAAAAAATCATCGCATGACAAATGAATCCATAAATTCAAAACAAAAACATTTTCGGAACCAATGGGAAAATGGGATCAACCGATCAAGGGACCAACCTAGCTGCAGCAATGATCCAAACACTTCCACCAAAACAAAATCGACAATCGTGCCACTCATAGTCCAATCCAATCCAGCAAGATTAAGAAATCATCATTTCCATAGATTTTAAAAACAAATCAAACCCCCATTTTTGGGAACCAATGTGAAAATGGGTAGCAGGAAATGGGATCAAAACAAGGAACCAACCTCTGGAGCAACTTCTTCAACTTTCTCAGTCTTGTTAACTGCACAAAGCACCTCAAAAAGCACTCCTGCAGTCTTGTAAGCTTTTCCAAGCTGAGCTCTGTAAACAACACCAACAATACCCAAATCACAAAAGGAGCTTCAAAATCAAACCCAGAAAAAAGAAAAAACAAGCTATTGATCCAAAATGGGAACTTTCTGGTCCGTACCTATCCGCGAGATCGCCTTTGTCCAGTGCCCTAATATAGTTCTCGTAGTACTGCGAATAGAAGCTCTCGATCTCAAGCGCATCGGTCTTCTTAACCCTAGACGCGAGACTGGAGGCGTTGTCCTGCGAATTTCAAATTCAGAATCAGAAATCGAAATCGCCTCCTTCGTCTCCGAGTCTCGAATCGAGCTCAAAAATGGAGGAGACGCTTGTGAATTGTGGGAGGAGCTGGTTTGGGCGAAGAAATTTGGCGGGAAAATTAGGGCTGTTGCTTTGGCTAGGTCAAGTTCAGTTCAGTTCAGTCCAGGAAAGGGTAGAAGATGAAAATTAGAGTGATTCCTAGGGGTATTTTAGGTAACATGAAAAAATGAGTTTTTGCGAATTGCAACCTGACACGTGTATGGGTATATATGGGCTCGCCCGCATCTGATTATAAACCGCTAGTGAACTGAGTGACAGTTAAGTTAGTTGAGAAAGAAGAAATTATAGGGTGTGGCGAGGGTATTATAGAGAAAAACAGAAGGGGCGAATCATAGCCTGACACGTATATAGAAGGGGTGGGCCGAACCAATCCAAACAGAACCTCTCGGGTGAGACACCACTTTGTGAGAAACGGTTTGATTATGAGTCTCGTTCAGTTTCAGTCTTAACTGGTTGAAATCGATTAAATTTCGATATTGAATTCATGCAAGATTTATAAGTTGAATTAAACAAATTTAAACTCGATTTGCAGGGTTTTTTTAAAAAAATTTATAATTAGAAAAATACTAGCAAAAATCAAATGATTACCACAAACAAATGAAATATAGAGTTTAAAAAGAGAAGAAGATAAATAACATATTGTTGCAGTGAACCGGTTCAGTTTGAACCAATTAACTCTGATTTTATATTGTTGAAATCGTAACCGAATTGATTTAACCGGTTCTCTCAAAATCATAATCAAACCCAACCCAATATCTACGGTTTTTTAATTTTTCAATTATAGTTCGACTCGAATTTCGGTTCGAGATCAGTTTCAGGTCTAAACTGCCCACCATTATAAAACATATAGCTTGACCACATTTGATTATGAATCTTAGAAAATTGAAATAGAGTAACATTTAGGTTAGTTAAGAAAGATGTACCCGCTCGAGCCTTTGGAGGAGAGTGGTCTTGAACTGTCGGACACCACGACCGGTAGCATTCTGATCGATCCGATGAGACTTCTCGAACGCGTAAAACCGACCTTAAAATCCATTCAAAAGTAAAAATAAAAGTTAATAAAGTCAATACTTGACACACTCAATTACTAATATTTATAATAAAATCAGCAGACATACATAGGTAGGCGACA
>JAYMTP010000439.1:0-33913 GCA_036897365.1 Geranium brycei | reverse complement strand
AGTCCGTGGGTTCGAAAACGACCCTCTACCAAACTTCTCGCAGTTGCAGTTATAGTTTCCTCTTCGTTTGACTCGAGATATAGATAAGATAACCTCTTCTATAAGTCTCAAGGCTAACATTACTTTTTGAGAAAACGACATTTTACTATACCTAATTGTGTATTTCAAACTTTGAGACTTGTATTTTGGAACGTTTTATTACATCTAACTATGTTATTTTGGCAGAAGATTTATCATCAAAATTCTCAAAATACAAGTTATGGAGTTAAAAAAATAATTGAAGTAAAGTGTGAAACAATTATAGTCAAGTATAGTAAAGTGTTATGTTCCCTTACTTTTTAATTAATTAAAAAAATATTCACTCAATAGAATTGCATGTAAGAATTTTAGAAATATAGTTTATTTTCATTGAAAATTGGAAATAATCTGACTTGCACTTGACATATTTTTAATAGTTTTGACAGAATTAAACAGTGTGATTTATTTTTTGACACCGTGCACTTGGCAATAAACATAAAACACAAACACTCCTTGCAAAAGTGATATTACAAATTAAGCTTTTACAATTATCTCATTGTTTAACCCTCATACTCATTATCAGTGCATGAAACAATGTTATTGCTATTTTCTTCATCCACAGGCATGTGATCAGTTCTCAGCAGAGCTATTTAAGGTTCAATCAGGGCACAGACCAGTTCCTGTTCTTTGCAGCTCAGCTTTGTCAAGCTCAGTTGAGCATAGCTTTTGCTCATCTGTATGGGATTCATGCCAAAATGTGCCCATTTCAAACTCACCATTCTCTCAACTCTCTGATAATCACAGCCCTACAAAACTAGGCCAACTCTGGGAGTCCAAAACCCATTTCTGCAATGCCAATTCTTCTCCACATAATAAACCAATCTGTTTTGATGGCAAAACTGCCGCACTCAACCAAACTGATGAAACTCGGCTCCCACCAAATGGGCTGTGCCTTGAGCAGCTTGGCAACGGCTCTTACCTCAACATGGCTCCTCACCCCGATGGTTCGAGCCGCGCCTTCTTCTCCAACCAGCAGGGGAAGATCTGGTTAGCGGCAATTCCAGGTCAAGATTCAGGTGAAAGTTTGAAACTTGACGAGTCAAACCCTTTCATTGACCTGACAGACCAAGTTCACTGTGATGGCAACAGCTTTGGGATGATGGGTATTGCTTTTCACCCAAAATTTTCCCAAAATGGTCGATTCTTCGCCTCATTTACCTGTGACAAGCTCAAGACGCCGGGATGTTCTGGGAAGTGTTCGTGTAACTCAGACGCGGGTTGTGATCATTTAAAGCTAGTTTCTCAGCCTTGCAGGTATCACAAGGTTGTGGCAGAGTTCACTGTCAATGGAACTTCATCAGAACCTTCTTTGGTACAACTCCAGACCCTTTTCAGATCATTATTTTAAGCCATTAGCCCTGATTAATTTTCAGGCAAAAATTGCTAACCCTTCAGAAGTGAGAAGAATTCTAACAGTGGGTCTTCCATTTGCATTCAGTCAAGGAGGGCAGATCTTATTTGGACCTGCAGATGGGTATTTGTATGTCATGATAGGAACAGGACATGGCATAGAAAAAGACGATCCTTATAAATTTGCCCAGAACAAGAAAAATGTGCTTGGGAAGATCTTGAGGCTTGATGTAAATAACATACCAAGTGAGTATAGCCAAAAACCTGACATTTTTATGTATCAGTACTTTTGTTAAGCATTCATGTCTTGACTCTTGACACTGCAATTTTATCAGGTTCTGCAGAATTAGGAGACTTGGATCGATGGGGAAGCTATTCGGTTCCTCAAGACAATCCTTACGCTGAAGACGAAGGATTGCTGCCTGAAATCTGGGCTCTCGGGTTGAGAAATCCATGGCGATGCAGCTTCGATGCTCAGAGGCCTTTGTACTTCATCTGTGCAGATGCTGGACAGGTTTACACATGATGTTACTTGTATTTTCACAAACATTTGAACTTGACTATAAAAATAAGGGAAAAATGACTGATAATTACTCTTTAAAGTATATGCCTTCTGCACTTATAAACTCCTTACCTTGATGCGAAAGGCGTGTATACCTAAAAGGGGTTATCTGTCATTTTCCCTAAAATAAATTGTGGGTTCTTATGTTCCAAAATCTTGGTAAATGCATCAGGATCAATATGAAGAGGTTGACATAATCACAAAAGGTGGGAACTATGGGTGGAGTGTTTATGAAGGTCCAAATATTTTTGACACTGAGCAGTCTCTGGAGAGAAATGCTTCTGCTGAATCAATAAACCCAATATTCCCAGTTCTTGGATACAAACACTCTGATATACACAAAGACGGGTCGGCATCAATAACTGGTGGATATTTCTACAGATCCACAACAGATCCATGCATGTATGGAAGGTGAATTCACCAAAACATAGTTTATCATAATTTAATTGAACGAAACTCTAACCAGGTATTTTATACAGTTACCTGTATGCAGATCTTTATGGCAGTGACATTTGGGCAGCTACTGAAAAACCCGTCAACAGTGGAAATTTTACATCTACCAGCATTCGTTTTCGATGCTCTCCTGATTCTCCCATGGAGTGCAGCTTTGTACAGAACCCGCCTTCCCCGGATTTGGGTTATATTTACTCATTTGGAGAAGACAGCAGGAAAGACCTGTTCATCTTGACCAGCAATGGTGTGTACAGAGTTATTCGTCCAAGCCGCTGCAATTTTACCTGCTTGAAGGAAAAAAAATCACCCGCTTCAGTTCCAAGCTCACCTTCTTCCTGTGAGAACCTGTTGATTCACTCTAATAAGCAGTTAGTGTTGATGATAATAGTAACTTCAATGTTCTTTATTGTAATTCTTACCATTACCTGAAATGATTTGGCTATGTAATGAGCATAACCTGCACATGACAGTTTCATGCACATACATATATATATGCACTTGCAAAACATTATAACTAATAGAGTAATAGTAGAGCATTTACTTGAGGTATTAAAAGAATTAGGAGTAAGAAGACTCCAAATATATGATATAACTGAATCCAGATCCTTATATACAGAAAGATATGGCTATGGACTACAAAAACTCTCCTTGAGTACTACTAGGATTTAGGGTCTTTTTTTTCTCAGGTTCTCGTCTACCTAGGATCATAAGCATAACAGCAGGTGTCATCTCATGTTGCAGCATTGAGGTTTTCCTAGGTGTTGTAGTTTATCCCACATGCATAACATCTGTCTCGGCGACTGGTAATGCGCGGTGTAATAGTCTTCGATGCACCCGAACTGGCAGAACTTGAGGCTGTGCACGTACTCCACCGGAGTTGAGATGTTGAACCGTTCCACCCACATCCCCATGCTCACATCTTCCATCTTGAATAACTGTATCGTTTCAACATTAGGTAAGTATTTGAGCAGTGTTGTGGGAATCAGGAAAAAAATTTGAAGGTGAAAGTCGCATACCCTCAACTTATGTTTCTCGAAGTCAGAAACGATGAACTGTGCGATATCGGATGACACGATGTAGCCCGGACCATTTGCATAGGGTGGATAGTCTTCTTCTGGCCATTCCTGCAATCCACATAGGAAATAATATCACCGAGCTGTGGAATGGAAAATCAATTTTGATATGCAAACAGCTTGGGCAGAGAAAAATAAGGACATTTAGATCAATTTTTTTATCGGTATTTAAGATCATAGAGAGGAGCTGAATGTAATAGTTAACTCCAATAGAGGATCACTCCATACAAAGTTTTCACATCATTGAATCTTGTTATGTTAAATCATAGATTTTACTACAAGACGAAAGCAAGTACTATAAAACTCCAAAGTGGAGAGATGCTGGATATAATAATAACAAGAGCGAACAAGTTGCCTCTTTCAATATGTCAAAAATGTTGTTGCAATATTAAAAGATTATGAGTCAAATTATCCACTATAAAGCAAGCTACTACATCACCAAAGTGCAGGGAGGAGATATACCGAAAGAAAATTCATACCTCATATGTCACTGCCCATTTACCGTTGCGCAAGGGCTTATGATAGTAGTTCATGTTTCCGATATACAGACTCCTGTCCGGATTCACTTTCTTTGCCTCTGCAATAACAGCATCCACCCTGACAAACGTGTCATCATCACATTTCATGATGTACTCTGCATTCACGGTACGGACCTGGAAATGGCCAAATTAATACACCAATGATTATAGAGTTTTTGGCAACATCTGGAAGGATGTCGGATTGGGGGTTGGGGGTGTTACAGTATCACTCACCCCATATTCGCAGATTGCAACGGTCTTCAACACAACAAGGTCATAGTTATCCATGTATGGAACAATAACAATATCACCAAAATAATCCGCTTCCTTCTTTAACTCCAGATTCACTTCCTTTCTTCCATGCTGCCAATGTATTAGAAAAAGTTGTGAGTATTGAGTACCTATAACCAGTGTTCTAAAAATCGGGCTAGGCAGGGATTTTTAGAACACCGACCCGATTTCACATAATCAGACAGATTAAGGCGGCTACACGGATTTAGACTATTTTCTTAAAATATATATATAAATGCCAAAGATTAAAATAATTTATACTAATAGATACTTTTGTTGGTACTTATATTGTTTTTGAAGGACGTGAATGTTTATAATTGTTATTTTCATATATTTTAATTGTGTATATATAATAATTTATTTAATAAAAATAAAGAAATTCAAATCTGATTAATCCCCGATTAGTCCCGGGAGACCCTATCCGCCCGACTAGCGCCTACCATTTTTTATAACCTTGCCTGCAACTTAGAACTACACAACAGAAATTACATGCTTATTTTATCAACCCTTACCAGTGCTACGAAAAACCGAGCAACAACATTTGAGGATTTTATTGCCTTATGTTGCATCCAGGATTTCCTCACAGCCATTCGCTCGGCAAAGTGATTTCCCGCAGAGAGAATGCCAATGAAAAGTTCCACGGGTCCATCGGGATGTGGAGGGGCTTTCCACTTGGGTGACATCTCGAGATGTCTTTGGGGAGCAAAACTCGGATGCGACGTAGGCAAAGAAGCAGCAAATACAGATTGCACATCGATATCTCCATTTACCGATAGTCCAGTGGCATCCTCGAGAACAAATCCCTGATAACAATATAAATACGTTAAAGAGGCCCAGCACAAAGCATTTTCCCGTTACTAGCACATATGGAGGAGGTTTGATAACGGTACTCACGGTGCGATAAGGAAAAGAGGTAATGTGCCTCCCGTCAACAGTGACATGGTAACCTTCTAAACCGGCACTTAAGGTCAGAACAAATAACTTGTCCTCCGCAAAAGGGTATGGCCAATCCACCGTCACCTTTTTTGTTCGCCCGATCAGCCTGTTCAACCACCATGTGGTCTTTGACTCTTCCGAATGATCATCATCGTCGCGTATCCACTTCTCACATTTCGCCTGTCCATCAACTTCATGCAATTCACAGAATCAATGAAGGTGACTCAACATCATATACAAACCAAAAGCCAACACCATACCCACTTTTATATATCTAGGCTCACATCAAGGTTCAAAAAATCGCTAGCCGCTAGTCGGGCAGATAAGGACTGCGGGGATTAATCGGATATGAATTTCTCAATTTTTCTAATTTATATAAAATAAGTTATCATATATACACAATTAAAAGATGAATTATAATATATAAGAATAATTATTATAAATATTTAGACTATGAAAATATAAATTTTAATATTTGTTACATCAATTACCCTCAAAAACAATAAAAGTACCCACAAAAGTATCTGTTCGTATAAATCATTTTAATTTTTAGCATTTTATATTATTATTTGCTTAAAAAATCAAATTTGAAAAAATAGCTTAAATTCGCCTAGCTGACTTGATCCGCCCCATTATGTAAAATTGGGCCGGTGTTCTAAAAATCCCCGCCTAGGCGTGATTTTTAGAACACTAGCTCACATATGTCACACAAGATCCTATATAAGCTATTAATTCAATGCAATGACTATAATTAGCATTAGACAACATAAAATACACCCAAATTCGCCTTTCTTCATCTAAAATGAAATGAACTATTGATCAACACAAAGCAACTAAATTCAAGACTTATTAGCAAAAACACACAGCATAACATGATCACCTACCAGTTTCTTCATCGGCTTTTGGTTTCCAACCCTCGCACCTCAATGCCGTCCCCCATTGCATCCTATAACACGTGTTCTGCTCGATCACAGGCTTCCCGCTCCAATCGCCCTTCAACCTCGGATTAAAATGCAGTATCCTCGGAGGGTCCTCGCCATCTACTGTCTTCAGCCCCTGCAGCTCCATCTTGAACTGCGACACCATGACCGAATCGTCCCCTTCTCTTAATATCGATATCTTCGGATCGTTCTCCGCGTGAGCCCAATGTGGCTTCCCCACGACAGTGATGTGCGACCCCAGAGTCAATCCACAGGGAATCACAATGATCCGATCACGCTCCCAGAACTCAGACCCCGACAGCGCGATCGAATGCGGGCACGCCTCAGCCGATCGATTCGAATCCTTCTTCGTCTCCAACTTCATCTTCCCGGATTGGAGATCGTCCCAGAACCTCTTCCCCACAACCCAAGCGTGCTTAGCAGACTTGTGAAGCTCCGAGTCGCCTCGAACATCGAACACTCTCTCGTCGAACGCCAAGTTCGAGACTTTACTGAGCTTTCTCGCCGGAAACCGCCGTGAGAGCGTCGTGGGTCCGCCGGAGGGTCGTTGAGGGGCGATTCCTCCGGAGAAGGTCTCGAAGAGGAGGTTTCTGGGCAATGGGTCAGTAACGAACTCAAAGGAGCCTCCGTTCGACGGCACCGACCCGAGCCCGTTTCGAAGAATCACCGGAAATTCGAAGCTCACGAAGAGAAGATACAGAAACAACACACCCACAAGAAGTTGAACTAACCTGAATCGACCCATGAACATCGCCGAGTCGAGCTTGCTCCGCTTCATCGAATAAAACCCCAAAAACCCCCAAATCGCTTCGGTTTGAAGTAGAAATCGAAGCTCCGAGAGCAAAATGCGAGCGATTGGGTAAAAGGGTCTCCTCTCCCAGACCCGCTCCGAACCCTAACCCTAAAATTTCTGAGAAATTGGGGAAAGGGGAGAGATAGATAGAGAGAGAGAGAGACCAATCAGAAAGCTTAAAAGTTGCTTTTTGACATGAACACACCTAAGACCATAACTATATGAAGCAACAAAGAGGAAGAGAACTACCCAACACACGCACAGCAAAATCTGAGCACAGAACAGAGCAATTTCTCCAGAAATAGGAAAGGAACGATCAAAATTTTCAAACTAACGAATCAAAATTTATTTTTTCCTTGTTCTTGAGCTTGTTTCGAGGGGTTGGGGTTGAAGTAGGTGTAGAGTAGTAGAGCCTAGCCGCGTAAAGTTCTGAAGAAACGACGTCGTTTTGTGGGGTGTGACCGACATGGTGGCGATGTCGTATTTGCAAATACTTTATGATTAAAATAATATTTGCTTGCTTCATTGTCTATGTAAAAGGGAAATTCGGGTTCTGTGGATTAATTTCTTTTTTAAAAAACGTAAATTAATTTCTTAATCAATACAAAAGAAAGCAATTAATTTTTGAAATGAAAAAGATAAATATTCCCTGAAAAAATGGAAAGAAGTAGAGGAAGGAGACAAGTGGTCTTGGTGGGGACGGCTCATGCTTCGAGCTTGCTTTCGTTTCTTTGGGTCAATTTCCCTATTTAATTAAATTAGGTCGAGCATTTTGAACTCGAAAATCAAAATCGATATTATGGTTGACGGTTCGATATTAATTATGAATTTTAGAGAATCACTCTTATTTGGTTGTAATTCTCAAAATTAAAAATAGTTGGTTAACTGATAAGAATCAAACTAATTTGAATCTACAATATATTATTTATCCTTCATTATTATTATTTTATTTCTAAACTTTATATTTCTATTATATTGTAATAATGCAATTTTAATATTCTATTTTGTTTAATTTAGTTAATGAATTGACTAAATCAAGTATTGAGGATCAAACTGTTCCAATATGGTAAAACTGAATAATTGACCAACGAACTGATTTTAAAACGTCACGATTTTAGAAATGGTTCTTATAAATTGAGAACCGGAATGTTCGATCTAGTTATAAAATTGTGCCCACTCCTACATTTAATAACCATTTTATTTATTTCTCCAAAAATAAAATAAGATTATACAAAAAAAATTTTAATTAATAAGATTATACAAATTAAGAATATAGATAATGTTTATTTGATTATCTATAAAATGAAATATATTTAATAATTTGTGTTCTATTTTTATCACTTACATTCACGTGTTTTTTGTAACTATCGTATAAATAAGATAAATGTTTGTTGCTGTTTATATTTAGAAATTAGAATCCATTAATTTTGCAGTGAAGAACACGAGTTGCTCATTTTACTTATCAGTTGATTATTGACTATGAAACCATTTTAATCAGCTTTTAAATTTGACAATTGAGAAAGAGAGAGAGAGCAATAGGTCCACATTTTTAATTGAACTGTCTAAAATAAAGGGGAGTCAATTTCAACGGTTAATTAATTCCACTAATCAATGCAATTTTAAATTTTAGTTTCACAAAGTTAGCAAATATTAAATATTCATGAGGTAGAATTATTTTAAGGATTTAGTTCATATTAAAGTTGTGACTTGACATAGATAATCTAGAAGTACATTATATTTTTTAAAATTATCAAATATCAAGCAAAACAATTTAACGTAAGTTAATTAAATAATAGACTAAATCTACTCAATCTCCCACACATTCTCTGTAAATATGTGACTTATTAGAATTTGAATATAAAATCACAAATAAAATAGTGGCTTTAACTAATTAACTAAATATTATATTGATATAACCAAACGATTACATAAGAAGGTTGTGTTCGGTTTTAACACCAAGAAGCCGTTAAAATTGACCGTTGGGACAATGATTTGATTAGGTTTTGGAAGGATTTGGAGAAAATGAGTCTCCTATGTTGGTTGGTGGTGTGTTTAGAAATATTTAATTGTTTAAGGGGCATAAATGTCATTTTCATGGTGTATCTTTCCCAAAACAATAAAATATGTTAAAGAGAGAATCATGAGTGGCAACATCAAAATGGTTGTCATGTTAGAACAACTAATGCATGTAATTAAATAATCAATGAAAGCAAGGATATGTGGTTTAGAGAGTTGTAAAGGTGATTTGGAGCATGGAAAATAGTGGTTGGCAACTTTCCTAGAAAGGGAGAGAAAATGGACAAGAAACTTGAAAATGACTTGGCATTGAGTTGTGATTTAGAGGACCCTTAATATTAAATTAGTAATGCCATCACTTCATGATGATATAATGTTATTCTAAACCTATCTCAAAATGATATGTTTTAATATTTTTATTTTTCAATATGTATATTTTCTTGTCTTTTTAGTTAAAAATATATATTAGAGTATTGATATTCTTATATATCAATATCATAATCCAAAATGAGATACCACTATTTTTACTATGAATCAATATTATGAATATTCCCGATACTGATTGATATATCGATTTTTTCAAGTTTTCTGCGACGAAACGACATATATCGGTGATAATACCGGTCAAAACCGGTTAACCCATCCGAATTCAAATTAATTCAGTTTATTACGGTCCAAATCAATTAGTTTTAGTCTACTCTAATTTACATTAATTAATTATGCTCTAATATGGTTTTAACTAATTATTTATGATAATCCAGTCCAAATCGACTTTGTGTTGTAAATCGCAATTGATAGTATGAGTATTTTACTTGATAAAATAGTGTTATGAACTGTGATTCAATTTGTATAAGATAAAATGGTGATTATTGACAACTTTGAAATTAAAAAAATTTATTTTGTCTTTAATTAATAATAAATATAATTAATTATTTATTTATTACAAAACGCGTTTGGCTGTGATCTTTCCGCAATTTTCCCGAGATCTCCTCGAGTTTGCCAAATCTCCATTTTTGTCAGCCAGTTGATATATCTCCGCGATATGAGTTCCACAACCTTGATATGAATGTTCAGTCTTAGTCTTAGCTCCGATTATTTTGAGCCATAATTTGTTTTCACTCTCTTTTTATTGTTAAAAATAAATTCCCATTAAATTTATAGTATTTGGTTATACTTCTGCTTTGCTTTGATCATTCACATGCACCTCCTATCTTATAATATGATAATCCACAGAACAATTATATTGGTACTGTATAATTTCAAATATAGAAGTGATAATTTAACAGTATGTAATATTATTATAAGCAAACTAATTTACGTTACATGAAAACACTTGTAATATATGTTAGAATTAGTGTAGAATAATATTATTGATAGTTTTGTAAAATACAATAGGTGAGAACCATCAAACTAAATAAGAATCTCTAATACATAATAGAATAGGATACTCTCGTACATAGTAGAAAAGGAAACCCTACTTATATTTTAATGTTCTAACAATATCATATGAAAACATTTTTTAAAATAAAATCACATGATTATTGACCTAGTATTTTTGCAAACGCATAAATAAAAATAAGCATTGAAAAAAAAAGTGGGTGAAACGTATCGAAAACTATTGATCATGGGTCTGTGAGGACTTAATTAGCATCGAATCCGTTATAGAAAATGAAAGTCATGCATGTTGGTTGATTTGTATCGGAAGCTTTTGTGGCCTTAAATGACTCGAAAAATAAGTTTCACTATACCTTCCACAACACGTGTCAAATGCTATAGTTTGAATTTTGAATTGACTCAAATAACCAAAAAAATAAATATCAGTTTTCAAATGAATTACGCAGTGTCACAAGGAAAATATTTGTTTTTCTTTACTTCTCATGTGTTTTGGTCACTTATAAAAATTCAACTAGGGGTGAAAATGGTTCCAAACCCTGACCTAAATCAAATTCTTCGGTTATCAATGTATAAAAATCAAAATGATCATAACTAATATGTAAAAGGCAGTTCAATTTTGAAAGCGGTATTTGATCGGTCCTACCCGATTAGAATCGATTAAGTTTCGATCTTGAATTTATCTCGATTTTTGAGCTCGGTTTATAGTAAAAAATATTAAATTTGCAACTATAAAAATATTAAGAAAATCGAATGTTAAGATTTAATTATTGCAACACAATCGAAATATAAAATTTGCAAACAAAATAACAATAAAATATCAATAAC
The DNA here is from genome assembly GCA_036897365.1 of Geranium brycei. NCBI lineage: Eukaryota > Viridiplantae > Streptophyta > Magnoliopsida > Geraniales > Geraniaceae > Geranium > Geranium brycei. The sequence continues at coordinate 22,682 of JAYMTP010000439.1, read as the reverse complement.
ATACGTGGGTCGACGAGAGACGTACACGTGGCAACGCGAACCGGTTTGGTTCTTATTAAGTACTCGGCGATTCCCAATTTTGAGAATCAAAACTGAATCGAAATTGAATGGTTCTCTCAAATTCATAACCAAAACTTTATTAACCACGGGGTTCCAATTTTTTCAATTTTGGATCCAGTTTGACTCTCGATTCAGGACCGGTTCTTGGTCTAAACTGTTTTTTTTTAATTACGTCATATTCTAAATCTACCATTTAACATTTTCTCACCCTGATCACAATAGAATTTGAAATCAAGACCTCTCCATTAATAGTGTGAGGCTCAAACCGTTGCGGTGTCCCCTCGGGGACGACCTAATTGATAGAGTTTTATGAATAACGAGATATATGAATTATCAATCAACTTTCAATATTTATCATGAATTTTATAAAACTAAATATGTAAGAAAATAAATATTCCCACTGAAGAGTTGACCATTCTGCCCCCTTGGAGTCTTTAGTGGGATGTGGAATTTGATCCTAAAAAACTAAAGACATTTTCTTCGGATTGGTTCCAAAAATTGACCATTCAAACTCCAACTTAAAGATAGTGTCTCTTTCAATAAATCTGAAAAAGAACACCATAGAGTCTTGGTTTATAAGGTATGGTTGGTTCATATACACTCTACAACAGTTCCAACTTGTGATTCATTGAATCAAAATCTAAAATAGAGGATCACATTTGGGTATAACTAGTTTTGTTTGAGAGTTTATATAAAGTACCTAAAACCTATTTTAGATCAAATTCAATATTTTTATTTTTGGTTTGAAATTAATTAAAAAACGACCACGAGATGGAGGAATTGAAGGTGAACTTATAGGTGTACTGACTTGAGAAGTCGAAATCAATAAACATGAACAAGAAAGTGTTATAAAAAGCGGCCAACAACGGAGAACATCAACCCGATTTTATGTGATCGGTCATTTTAAGTTAGCTAATCGGGTTAAATCGAATCTTGATAGGTTTAAACAATTTTTTAAAGAAATTTTATTTTAGAAAAATAAAAATATTTAAAATTCAAATTATTTCTACTTTTTGAAATTCTTTACTTTATTAAAGCCCACAAGCCAATCTCCCGTACAGACGAAACAAGAGCATAAAAAGAAAAAAAAGTAAAGAAAGCAAGTGAATACAACCTAATAGAAAACCTACCACTATATTGTTCGGGAACTTCCTGAACTGAATCACCTTCACTGCCCTTTGATAATCTGTCTCGAAGATGACGTTATTCAAACCCTTATTGATAGTCCAACGAATAGTTTATCTCAAATTTACGATCTGTACCTCAAACAAGTTGAGACTACATGCAAATCCTTTATGAGAACCACCCTGCATCCCTCTCATAATGTCTCTGCAAAACATCAATCTCACGACATCCACATCAACTGTGTTGTCTACATTTATTTTTAATCGCCTTGGCGACGGAGTTCCTAGTGACTAAAGGCCTTTGAGCTCTAGATGGACGTGGCTCCCCCCGATTTTGGGCTTCCCTCCAATCCATCTACACCGAGAAGGCTTTGAGACGCGTTTGAGCCATCGAGAAATATGCACCTTTCCCGACAACTTTGTCTCTCCCCACCCAAACTGACCAAAGAATCATAACAATAGCCTCCACAAATACGAATTCAGGCCGCATCAATAGACGTTGGGCCTGCTTACCGATGAAGACCCTTTCAAAATCACGAAGTTTTAAGAACTTAAGTCCCCCGAGCTCTTTGTGCTGACATAAGTCTGCTCGTCTACTCCAATTAATGCTCGATCTCCATGCCTTGCCCTCTCTCCCTGCTAAGGAAGGAACCTGAGTGCTCCAACTGTGATACAATTGATCATTGACGAAAGAACTCCTCCGAAAGTGAAGGTTTTTTTTTCTTTTCTGGAAAGCTATGTCGAACAAAAACAAATTTATTACAAAAAGGGGTGACTTCAGATGGTATTTCATCCCTGTGCGAATCAGGTTCTGAAACTATTTTCCATATTTTTCTTAATTGTCGGGTGTCCGGGATTCAACTTTTTGTCATCGGTTCACGGGGATCTCCAACCAGTTGAGGTGGAGGCCGTGGCGTGTCGAGAAGTTTTATGGTGTATCGAGAGAAACAACTGGGGGGCCTGTGACTATTGAATCAGACTGTCAAAGAGTCGTTTTGGCTATACAGCAAGGTTCGAGACTCGATAATGGTCTGGGAGAAATTGTTCTTGACTGTTATTTTATTCTTTGCAGATTGCCTAATGTTGTGGATGCGCTTGTCAAATTTGATTTGTTAAACTCGCGTTGAAATTTTGGTGGGGAGTTTATCTCACCTTATTTTTGGCCGTTGTTCAATGCGATGCCTTACAGTGGCCTTAATAATAGCTGGGTGCCAAAAAAAAATTTAAATAGAAATTAAATTAACTCCCGATTAGTTTTCGGAGGTTTTATCTGTCTAACTACTGCACAATAGAGCAACTTTTATAACATAAGACTTGTTTGCGTCCATCGAATTGAAGAGAAATTTTCTCGGCTGAGTCATTACCTGAGAAATCATTTTGATCTTTCGATGAAACCTCTCTAGCAAAACTGGTGAAAGTAAGGCGTGGTCCTCCCTTAAACCGATCCGATAAAAAATGTGTAACCAAATATAAATTCACTTATTTGTAAATAAATATGGACAAATATAAACATATTTATTTCCCTAAGAAAACATATTTATTTACACAATTATTTCTTTCGATAACTTTTTAAAAACGGACAGATCATAAGGATAATTTTTTACGGTTAATCTGACCAAACATTTGTCTTTAACATGTTTCTTAACGAGGCAATTACTAGTTTAATTTGGCAGAGGTTGGTCAATCATTTTCATTGGGTCATATACCGAATAGATAATGGGCCAAACACAAAAGACCAAGAAGAGTTATAACAACAAGCCCGTTAACAACCAGTTGGGCCTACCAAAAATGAGCCCAAATCCAACAACAGAGATCTGCATGCAAGCTCTTTCAGATTTTGACCCTTGTAGCTTTTTTGTCATGTTCTTTGTGGTTCCCAGAAAAGAGAAGTCTTCACAAGTCACAACATGACAGAAACTCAAGTCAAATTCAAAACCTTATTTTATATACTACCTCAAAAAAACTCATACATAGTTTCTGCATATTCCCAAATTCAAAGGTTGTCTTCAGGAATCCCCAGTTGGTTGTACTTCATGTAGTCAATTCCACTTATCCTTATGCAGCACAAAATCTGCTCCGGCAACTCCTCCGGTTTGTTCCCCTATTTAAAGAGAAATAAACATAAGGGTATTGACACTAATCGAGAACCCGATACTGGAAAAAATATAGGGTTAATTACAAAAGGTGGTTGTGTACTATTCTGTTTTTGCAATTTGTAGATGTGAGCTTGTCATTTATCTGCAAAACAAGCGTATTTTTTCTGAAAATGACGAAATGACACTAGAATTAAATCTTTTAAAATTCAAGTTCATTTTTTTCCAACTTGAGATCGCCTGTTCTCTTCTTCTTTGGCCGGAGATCTAGAAAAAATTCCCAACAAAATATTTTGGCAAAATTTTCTCAGAAACATATTCTTGCATGTCATTAATGAATTTTTTTTTCTTATTTTACGCTATCAAGCTGTAAGCCAGGAATGGTAGGCCGGAGAGACAGAAAAGTGGTGAGCTCGAGTTCAAATAAGATGAATTTTAAAATTTTAATCACATGGGCATTTTCGGAAAGATGCGCATGTTTTGCAAAAAAAATAAATAAAGTAAATTCACATCTACATATTGCAAAACCGGAATAGTCCAGAGCTATGTTTTGCAATTAACCAAAACAAAATTAGATAACTTGCCTGAATAGTGAGGCCAACGTCGAGGACACAATTCTTTAGTCTGTCTAGGAACGCTTCGAACCCTTTTCTTGATATGTAACTAAATCTATGCATGTCTATGTCAATCTCCAAGTAATTCTCTCCCTGGGTAAATATTTCAGTTATCTCAGTACATGTCATTTGTTTCTAAGCCTTTAACGAATCATGGTGTGTTCACAAAAAAGGTTAGATTGTCTAAATGATATCATAAACATGGTGCACTCATTACAAGGACATTCAAAAAAATGATAGTGAAATGTTCCATAAGCGCATATATTGGTTGAATTGATGATAGTATATGATTGTGTAATGTACTGAAGAAGAACGAGGAGACTTACCATGTAGAACTCGTGCTGAGGCCGCGAAAGAACTGGTTTTTCATTGTAAGCCTGCATGAGCTTCCTCTCTGCTGAGTTTAATTGGAGATCTTCTACGTTCACTACACGACCTAATATCTTCAGCCTATCTCGGAAGGGTACAATTGAATCAACAGGAAAGCCTTTGACCTTTTCCACTTCGTCGTCAATCATCCTCTGAATCCAAAAGGTGGATAATAATATTAAGGATTATATCATAGGACCATAATGAGATTTGAATGGGAAAATAATAGAGGCTCCATCTTACCCTGATATTTTCTTGAAAATGCGCTGGGAATTCCTTAGTGTAACTATCCGAAAGCTTGAAGTACAAAACAATGTTAATTCCTTCTCCGTCGATTTCATTCTGGAAAATGGCAGCAGGATACAATGGGATCTGGAGAATCCACATAAAGGGTCAACATAGAAAACACGAAAAAAAACAACTTGAAGATTTTGAAGAAACTCGAGAATACCTGAACATTTACAACAAGGATAGGTGGAAGGGTCTGCGAAGGACTAACGACCGGGAGTTCCACAAAACGAGCCATGTGGTCTACTTTTCTCGGAGATAGAAAAACATCGACACCAAATGGATAATAAGCAGCGCAATTAGAAGCAAACTCCTTCTTCTTGTCCCTGCACGAGAAAGGTTTCAGAATGAATTACACTTTCATGAGATTAGCTACTTGTTATGTTACTTTATCCTCCAAACTGAAATCCAGATTCATTACACAACATATATGCACAAACATACTATGTGCAAGTGGTCCAGTTGAATACTGTTTTTTTTAAAGCATTTACCTCAAATAGTTTTTCCCTCGAACTCTGAAAGAACCCGGTTCAATAGGCGACCAGCAATCAAACATTTTCTTCTCTATGGGACAAAAGGGTACTTGAGATCCAGCTATCGGTCGCTGCAGTAACATCTTTGAAGACACTGAAACAGAACATGAACACAATAAGCTCAACGATCAAATGCTTATAACTTATTACAACATATTCAGTATACTCACATAAAGCAGAACTAGAATTTCCGTCCCTCCATCTAAACGAATGTTTGGTGGACTTCTTCCTTCTGTGCGGAGGACTCGAGCTCAGCGATCTTCTCTTCTCGATCGAAGGGACTGTGGAAGCAAGACAGGGCAAGCAGTTATTTGGAAGAATTCCGCAGTTATCGAGCAATCCTTCCTCCTTGCCAGCATTTTCATCTATGGAGGAGGAGATTTCATCGAGAAAAACGGGATGCCTTGCTTCTGAGGCGTGTACATTCGAACTCCTAGCAGGCTCGCTAACAGAGTTGCTTGCAGAGTTCCCTATTGACCAACCCTCGAGTTAGTGCATGTGATCGAGAATTCTGGGAGTGTCTATACTTCAGTCTATAGCTTAGTATTGCTTGAAAATTCAATTATATTTTATTTCATTATGTTCAATTTAGACCAAAACCTGAACCCGAACCGGAAACTAGATCGAAGTAATAAACTGCATAATTAATTCGAAAATAAGATTCAAATGGCAAATTGAGCCCATAAATCGGGTCCAAATGAAGGTTCGTCACATTACTGTTCGGTCTAGTTCTATCTGAAGAACCGCCCAATTGTGGTGGTTATAGCCGACCTGAATTCCTCCATCGGTTCTGGATATGGTTCTCAAATATTGATAACTGCCCAGTTCAATTTGGTCCGGTTCTTACCCAAACAGTTTGGATAACCGAACCATAGACAACCCTAATTGATACGGCTCCATTTGATACTTGACATTAAAGGATTTCTGCTTTAAGGTTCTGTAAGAGATGAAATACCTGATAAAACAGATGCTCCTTCCAAACCATTAAGAGAAAATGCATCTGTTAATAAAAACACATACCCAGAGTTTATCAATGAACATGTCTGATTTAATAAAGTACAAGAGAAGAAAGTGAAATTCATAAACAGTACCATCTAGAACACTTTGGAAATCCTCATCACAATCGGACTCGAATATTGCAGGTGAATCAAACCATGCCTCTTCCATAATTCCTGCTGATACAAATACAACATAACAAAATTACATCAACAGTTAAAAGAAAAATTGAATGATTCAGTTAATGCAAATGCAACAATATCTGCAATTAGACAAACATGTATGCTAATTATCACAGTGAATAATGGTTCGGTTTTGGTTATATTTTTAAGTTAACTGAGAATCAGGTCAATCCATACTAAAAAAAAATTGAGAATTATAGAAAATGGTTCGGTTTTGGTTATATATTTTGGATAACCAATCAACTACAGTTCGGATATGGTTCATATAAGCCAAAACCGGTTGTTAACCAGGAAGAACCAAACTAAAACAGTCTAAAGTATAAACTCTATAGCTTAGTATTGCATGGAAATTCGAATATATTTTATTTCATGAAGTTCAATTCAAACCCAAAACCGAACTCGAACCAATTACTGGATCGAGGTGAATAAATTGCATAGTTAGTCCAGATAGCTATTTGAGCTCATAAATCGGGTCCCAAATAAAGAGCCATCACATTAACGTTCGGTTCTAACCAAAAAACAACCCGATCATTTATAACCGACTTGAAGTCCTCCATCGTCCTAGATATGGCTCTCTAATATTGAAAACCGGTTCAGATAACCGGGCGTCTGGGCCATGAACACCCCTGGACCTATGCATCACCAAGTGACTAATACGACATTCTCGACCATAACCTTCCTCTTGGAATCATCAATACTTCATCGCCTAGAAGGCTAGAACACACAATCTGTAACAGACAATTTCTGCTCCTGGACCATCAATTACCTTTGACACAGAGTGTCTGTCTTAAACACAAAAGCCCAACTAAAGTACATTGACCTTTTCAAACTTGTTCATGTCCTTCAACGTTTCCCTCATGTTGCCATTCAATTTTCAGGTAGAAAACAAGCATGGAGCATCCATTTCAAATACACACCATGACCCACACAACCAAATCAGTTAATTCACTTTAGAAACAGAGAAAAAAACACAATCCTCAAACCCCCCCAAAAAAAGACAGCACCTTCAACTCTTGTAATGAAAACCCCATTTTCACTTAAACCAGGTTCTCTTCTTTTTCCCCCAAATCTTAGAAAAATCATCAAAATAAGCACAGAACAAAAAACCCAATTACTCAAATTCCCCCAAAAATCAACTGTTTCATCAAAACAGAAGCTGAAGCAGAGAGAAAGAGAGAAAGGCGAGACCTTGGAAGGTGGGATTGGCGGTGAAGGAGCGACCAGGCTCGCCGGAAGCTCCAAAGTCACCGTCGACGGCGACCCTCTCCAGCGACCCATCAGCAGTCAAACGGCAACACACTCTCTTTCCGACCCCTTTCCCGATCCTCCTCCGATACCCACCGCCGGAGCCACCAGCCCTCTTCTTCTCCTCCGGCGAGGACGACCTCGGCTTCGCCGCCGGCGCCGACACGCAAGCCCCCATGCCTCACCACCACCACCACCACCACAGGGTGGAGGGAGACCACTCTTCCTCCTCTCTCTCTCTGCCTAGACGCTCCAATTCACCATAGTTGGAAATATAAAGCAACGATTTTTAATTCCTGATCATTCCCTTTTAAAAAGAGATAAGAGAAAAGGAAAGAAAAATATATTAACTTCACAGAGACACAAAATGTAACCCTTGTGGATTCTGTTGAAGCAGAGGAAGAGGCAAAAAAATAATAGAGAAAAATGGAGAAGAAAAGAGTCGTCAAGCAAAGTGTCTCTCTGGTTGTTGTTGGTTTGGAGGGAGAGGAAGTAGAGAAGCCTATATAATTAAATAACAAAATTAATTAATGACCCCAAAAAAGAAAAGGAGAAATCAGAATCATATAATAAAAACATAAGAACAAGACAGAACGAGGTTCAAGTGATGGCGGTTGTGGATTGTCTGGGCGAGGGACCCACCACCACCGGGAAATCGATTTGTTGCCACGTGGACGCATCCGGTGTCTTTGTCCAGTTTTGGATTTTCACAATTTCATGTCATCAGAGCCCAAATAAATGATACAAATGTCAAATAGTACCTTTCTCTGGTCAATTACTACGGCCAGAGCCCATCATCGGTAAATTGATGCGAGTGGTGAGGGTAGAATGGTAATTTGGTATTATCAGGCGGTAGTAGGAGAGCTACTTGAAACTAATATTACCAAACTACAACAAAAACGTACGAGAGGTCAAGTCAAGAAGAAGCTTAGATTTACTCTGTGTAAGAGTTTGGGCCACTGAGAGGCCAGGTGTGGGACCCTCAGAAGGTTTCTTCTAGATCATCATGGCTCTTCGACCAAGCAATTTCTAGCCTTCGCTTCCTTTTCTTTTCTACTTCCAATCAATAAAACAAATCATTATAAAATTTTCAAAAATAATTAACATCTACTTAATATATCTTAGGGATAATTGTTATTAAGTACACCTGTCGAAACTCCTTTTGCACCCGAGTATATTTAACTTTTTTTAGCTTGTCATGTCAACTAATTTTTTTTTCACCTGAATACACTTAACCGTTATAGATTTAGGCAAAATTTTAAGTGTAATTATATAAAAAACATAAATAAGATCTCTAACTGACATTCCAAGTTAAAAAAGTGAAGTGCATCTATGTGTAAAAATAGTTTCGGTAGATGTAGATAACTGTAATTATCTCATTATCTTAACTTGTAAAATTAGGTCTTAGTCTTCACAATTAGGAGATCAACATTTAGACAAGTGAGGACTGTCCGCGCAGTTTTATACTGACCCCTCTAAAATTATGTAAACTAGATTATATATCTCGAGCTGAGTTTCACAACGAAAAATATATTTTTTATACAACATGACATTTACATGTCAGTGCAGTACTACAATACGTCAAAATTTATGTCATATTATATTAGATCAAATTTAAATATTATATTACCATTGCTAGAGCAAACTTAAATATTGTATCACCATGGTAGGTCAAATTTAACTATATTAAAATAGACAGAAATCAGACATTGGTCATTTGAAAAAAATCATGAAAAATAATATTTTTTGAAAATAATAAAAGTGATCCTAAAGTCAAAAAAAGGAAAGAGAAAAAGAAACCCTAGTTTCTCTACACAGAATCCGGTAATGTCGTGTAAATTATCTCTAACATGAATATAAGATAAGGTTGTTTAGTAAAACGTAAGTATCGTGATTAGTGACATGTTGCTTTAATTGGGAAGTCTTCAAATATAACACTTCCATTTACAAAAAACATTATTCATAAGTAAACCACCAAGAATTTAATTCCTACCCTTTAATGAGTGAGCAAGTATGGTATAAACACACGTATAAAAGTCAAGTTATAATTTGATGCAATTTAAGTTTTACATAAAATGTCAAACAAGACATTAATTATGCAACAAAAAGAAAGACTTATTCCATTAAAATTAGGTCAAAGATTTTTCAAATAATTTTACGTGGGGTCTCTCCCAACTCTTCTTTAACTGACCTCCAAAAAAAAGATTCACACACTAATATACTTAATTAATTGTTACAGAAAGATGATGATATGTAATTAAATACTCATTAATGAGTAATGACATATTACTAATAGAAGAGTCAAGTGGATAATGATGACAAAATATGCTATAACAATGACCTAATATTCTCAATTCAATTTAAATAAAATTAAATGAGATATTTTGAGTTGCGAAATGTCACGTCTCTTGTAAAAAAAAGGATAGGGATGGGGCAAGATATACTTGTCTCACCCGTGATATAATAAAAAAATTGTTTAATATTCATTTAATTCAAATGTTATTTTTAAATACATATAATGACAGAGAGTATTTCTTATTATAAAAAAATAGTGTTTTAAAATATAAATTTTTATTACAAACCAATTTTATATTTGGTGTAATATTAATTGGGGGATGACCCATATAAATGAGTAGTCGACATCGGTATTAGTAAGAGAGAGGTTATGGAGAAATCTCCCTTTCCCAAGAGGAAGTGTCAATTTTGACAAAAACACATATTTTATAGAGATATAAAATTGAAGAAAATGAAATAAAAAATTTAAATAATATATTAATTTTCTTGGGGAGCTAAGCAACAGAACCAAATGAGACCTGAAAGGCTCCAAGGGAGAAAATTCCATACATAAGAGTATAATAGCAAATCAAATTGGGCAGCAACTATACAAATGGTATGTACATGACAAAAATCATAATGTTTTTGTATTGATGCAAAAGGGACCTATATGTCCTATAGGCTAGAGGGTTGCATGCCCTTAAGGTAAATGCTTCCCCTTTTAGGGATGGCACAAAAATTTGAGTACGGGTGGTTTTTTGTCGGGTGCGAGTGGACCTATACTCGATCAGAAGCCGACCAACATAAAATATATTTAAATAATAATAATTAATTAAAATATCAAAATTATATTCTTATTTCATAAAAACTAGAGATTATAATTTAAATATTATAATAATTAATTTTGGATTAGGTTTCGAACGGGTTGGGCACCCGCTCACATTGAGCGAATTTCAAATGGGTCGGGCACCTTTTCAATGTGAGCGGGTGTGGGTTTGACCAGTTGCCAATTTCTATCCCCTCCCCTCCCTCCTATGCAATGCCTTAAAGGCAAATGCTCTAGGGCATATCATAATTAAGCCCATCTTTAGAAGCAAAAATTTATGACTTAATAGACGCAAAACTCTCCAAGAAATAGGGTAATAATGAGCAAATCTTACTTTACTGGCCTGTTTGCTAAAATGCATACATTATACACACACACGTGATAACCAACAATCATGAAATTCGAAATTATCACCAAAATATTGTAGAGTACAAAACACTAATGACCCTTTGTTGTCAACTTAAATTATTACTCCAATTCACCGTTCAAACGAAAAATTCAAGACACGTGAACACTCTAATATATAATACTGGAATGTTCACATTTGAACTTATTCCATTTTTGTGGACGAGAAAAGTAATGTTATAAAGCATAAGACACCAAATATGCAATAAAGTTTAAATGGCCAGGAACTAGTCAAAACCTCAAACCAACACCACCAGGCAAATAGTTGAATGAAACAATATTTATATTGGAATACCAAACTAATTCATGAGAAGCACAACTAGTATAATATATAGTTTCATTCCAATCCCATTTGTTAAATGCCATAGAAAGCCTTTGACAAATAAATCATCACTCCACCAATCAAGAGCCCCAAAACTCTAAAATCTCAATCCCCATCTGACTCAAACTGAGTCTCCAAAAATGTGTTAAATTATATCAATTCAATCTCTCAAACTACTTAATCAACCAAAAACAAATAATGTATAATAATAATAGACATTATATATTGAATTATTGAAAATAACACATATGGAAAATAACCATTAAACATCATAATTTAACAATCAAGAAATAGATTAACTACTAAAATATAAAGATATCAAATAAAAGCTTCTTTGTTCTTATGGTTAAGTGGGGTTTCTCTAAATCTCCATATTTTTCAGGTTTTGAAGATTTTATTTGGATTTCAAACAAGTCCCTGAATCCCCATCCTCTTGAAACCCATATTTCTAAGCATTAAGTGATCCTAATGGAAATGGACAATCAAATACAAAAAGAAATCATTGGAGGTTCAATAAACAAGAGCTTTTGTGGGGGTGTGCTTGTGATAATTAATGTAAAAAAGAAGGATAGGAAGTCCTAGAAGATAAGAAGATCCAAGGTAATGAAAAGGTATGGATCTAAGATCAGGTCACTTTCATATTTTCTCTTTGCCAGGCCGTTGGGTCACTGCCCATTTTCAGCTCAGGTGTGTGTGTGAGAGAGAGGGAATTAAATGTTTATACATTTAATGGTTGCTTTTATGTGCACATTGTACAGTTCTGGAAAAGCTATTCATTATCATGGCTTTGGACATGAAAGTTGTAAAGAGAAGGCCAAGGTTGTACTCCTACCTGCTGGGTTGAGCCAATCGCTATGGTCCAAAACGTTTCACTAGCTGATCCGAACCTGAAAATTACTTGCAGGTTGTCAACTTTTGCTAGAAGCATATATATATAAATAACTGTTCATAAGAAAAGGCTATTGATTGGAATTTAATGTCAATCTCAACTCTCCAGTATATAGAAACTGTTGTTAGGTGAAGCTTTTTGTAACTTTTTTCATATATTGAAAAATGGTTACATTTTGTATAACTTACACACCTTAAAAGATATAAGATATAATGCATCTTAATACACTTTAATAGGTTGAACTGTATTCAAAGAGTTTACATAAAAACAAATCATAACACAGCAGGAAATTGTTGAAAAAATTGAGCAGCAAATTTTCATAGCCATATCTTTATGAGATTCTTTTGAAATGTTAAGGATAACCGAGAACCGGGTCTACCAAGGAGGAGCACCGAGTAAAGTCTATGATATAATATTGGACATCGCTCTCACTCAAAAGACTAATCTAGTTGGTATTAGGTATAATAAGTGTTTTAAAAATCTCCGACTTGTCTGATTTATTCTCGATTAATCCTCAATTAGTCCCTGATTAATCTCCATAATGTCCTTTCCGCCCGACTAGCATCTAGCGTTTTTTAGAACATTGGGTATAATGTGCATATCAATACATTTTCAACCTTGTATTTACCAGATGTGGGACCAAGACTCGTAACGTGACACATGTACCAGATCACATGTGTCTAAATTCATTGAAGCCTTTGAGCAGGATTCAAACTTTCAACTAGTTCAACTCAGCATCTCCAGGTATTTATAGAAAGATTTGTATCCAAATTTAAATTAGCATTTGAATATTAGGTGTGACGGAGAGAGCTACAACCTACCAAGAGTAGTTTGCTATTGCCATTTTTGTTCTTTCTTTCAAAATAAGGCAATTAATATGGTGTCTTTCAACAAATCAGTTGCTCCACCGGTCTCAGAATAATACTTTGATTCCTTGACAGTTCACCTAAAGGATTTGTATTTATGTGATTTGACTTTTACTACAATATCTTCAAAACATACAAAATATTTTCTCAAACTTAGAAACAGAGGAGTTGCTAAGTTAGGTTATGCTCTCAACTAGTCTGTAGTAGGGCTGACCAAATGATGGGCTTTTCAAGTCTTTCAACACTTGGGAAAAGTTTTCACACTCCTAAAAACTGAAAAGGAGAAATCCACAGTCCAGCCCAAAATTGAAGCAAAATTCACAAGTTACATGTAGTATGTAACGTACTACCTTGGAAGTAGAGCATGATATGCAGATGAGTCCTGTGGCAACTGAAAAGTTTGAGGATTTCAATCTGGACGAATATAACTCCAGATACTTCCTAGCTTCGTTCTACAGCACCTGATTAAAGAATTTTTGGTACACAGACATAAGAAACATATATCATAGTGCATATCCCACGAAAATCATTGGTACTTAATATCCAGAGATGTGCATATACATAGTAAGAGAAAGTTACGTGTAAACATTTTTTTCACGCTGATAAAAAAACAACGATATGCAAATATCTATACACCTTTATGTGATTGAGTTTTGCCAACAAGATCAGAAGGCGTAAAATAATCTTTCACTAGTTTTTACCTAATTTATTGATCATGGAACTGCTTGCAGCCTGATATGTAAAGGTAAGGATGAATGTGAATATTTGAAGAAAGGAAGAATGCAATAACATTACAATACTCAGGCCAAAGAGAACAGCATCACATGAAGCCCATTCTAGACCATGAATAGACACAGTATTGATTCAGCACCCGGTCAATTACAAGATGTCCTGTTTCATTTTTAACTCCAGACAGACCTTTATCATTTATTAGTTACTACACATTACACAATGATTGTGTATACAGTGTACTTGTGGGCACCTTAAAGTTCTATTCCACAAGCAACAATTTGTTTATCTCATAATCCTCATCATTTTTCTTTGGCATGCTTTTTCTTGACTTCCTAACATTTGTACCATAAAACATGTTTGGCGTTCCAGTTCTCCGAGAAGTATACACTTAACTGAAATATATGACACACAAACTTGTAGAGCAATTATGGCTTTCACCCCTCGCACATTCATTCAAAAGGATGTCATAATCGAGTACGGTTTGCATCATCCTGCTCTTTTGATTCATATACACGAGATATATATTAGAGTACTATGCTTATATGTATATCATAAGCGTTGAACTACTAGACCGTGCAACAGCAACCCAACTGGTGCAGCACAAAGATTAATTTATTGGTCACATCAGTGGCCTTTTGAAAACCATGAGGTTTCTTCAGGCTTATCAAGTCACAATTGCAATAATCACTTGCATTAAAATTTTCCAGTTTTGGGGGCAATAAAAACCTCAGAGGCCTTGCCAAATCACATAATTAATCTATTGACATTTAAATTTGTTTTATTATACACTCTTCACAAAATTCAGCCAAGAACTGTGCAGGCATTAGATCAGGTAACCATATAGTGAGGTATATACTTTATAAGTTCCTTAGGCCCTTTACACCATCACTCAGTGTCTCAAATCATTTATCTAACGACTTTAGGCACATTCGGATTAGGGTTAGGGAATGAGAATGGCCTTAAATTCATGTGTAATTTAGGAGGTATTCATCCTTATTCCCTTCACTTCCCTTCCCTCTCCTAGCCCTATGTTTTTCCAAGTTCTGAAATAGGAATGAGAATGGACAGGAATGTACACATGGATCGAAATATGTTTGTATCTTTAATTTTTCATATAAGAGTATAAGACTCCCATTCTCACACAAAAATAATCTAAATGCCCCTTAGTTACGTGCCTATTTTCTTCAGTCTCAAATATGCTAAACTGGTCATCTTCATCGTCTTCACATATGCTATAAACCATATATTTCACAGACGATAATACAAAGAATCAAAGACTAACACGAAAAGTTCACAGAGAATCAGATAATGCAAACCTCATAACCATTGGTGAATCAGTGTATCCTTCTCCTCAGCTCCTTCTGATTGTTTTCATTTCAACCAAAGCATTGGCGTTCTACGGGTAAAACATCTGCAAACAATAGAACAATCGATATTCAATAACAACAAACACCATTTTCTCACAAGCATTTCGTCGAACACATTGGAAGCAATTTCACTCCCAAACAATCACAACCTACCTAAGTTTTCACACCATTCCACAGGATCAAGCAAACTCACCAACCGATTCCAGAAATTTCCTATCACATCCATCTCCAGATAGCCTCCGTTTCTTCACCAAACAACAACTTCAAATCATTTACCAGGAAAATCCGAAAATGAAAAACAGATCGAACACATAAGTGGTATTGAACTGATCAAAACCTTACTCACATGGCGATGACAGTGACGACGACGAATCTGAACCTCAGTTCTCAAAGTTGAGCGATCGGGTTTTGAAACTGAAGCTTGAAATCGGATCGTTTCGGCGAATCCATTTTCCCTCCAAATTCAATCTGATCTCACTGTTTCGTTTTTCACTTTTTCCCCAAATTTGAAGCTATAAAAAATTCTGACCAATGAGACACTGACGCGTGGTCATGCGGTCACTTTCACGTGAAAGAGCATTGAGCCCAATGAGGAGCCAGAGCAATGTCTCTACTTGTTCAGTTGGGCTCCATTTTCTCTTTTGCAATGAAACGAATTGTTTGGGCTCAAATAATTGGAGTGTACTCATTTGAGCAATTTTTTTGACAAGTAACTAAAATGTTCGAAATTCCCAATTAGGCAAGCTCCGGTTTAGGAGTGTTTGGTTTGTGATTGGTATGTTTCATTTTCATCGTCAACTATACAAGTAACACTACCAAAAAATCGAACTCGACCGAGACCTGATGTTCCCAACCCAATAGTGGAACAAGACACTTCGAAAATTAGTGAATTACGAGACAGGTAACATGTGTTTTTATCAGATGGACTCATCCCGTCAGTATCCAATAGATTTCAAATATATAAATATTGTATTTTATAATTTAAAGTAAGTAAAAATGTGTTATGTATATAGCATATATATTTATTTAATCGGTTAATTACATATTTTCAGGGCGAGGATCGAGTCTCGAGAATTTCTATACCTGTCAAAGATTCGAGCGAGACGGAGCGGATGGTACTAAAACTGTCATGTTGTCATCCCTAACCTAAAACTACATCAATTTATGTAAATTAAAAGACTAATTTAATAATTATTGACTTCCGATCATTGATTTGTGTTTTAAGTTAGAGCGAGTTCATTATAATATCTGGTTAGGTTCAATCAAAACTTATCTCTCCCGTTATTATATTGTTTTAAGCCAAAGGTGCACGATTCATGCGCAATAGCACATATTAAAATTGTTTTAATAAAATAATAGAAATAAGAAGTTTGAATAATTAGTGTTATAAGGAGAAAGTTTAAAGCGTGAAAATAAATAACAACCTGAAATAGAGCAATACAACAATTCATAATTTAATTAGTTCGTTGATAATATATCAACTATGTTCAAATGTAAATGAGAGAAATTATTATTGAATAAAAATCAAAAATCAATACCAAGCATTTAACTATGTTACAATAGGTAGCATTTATACCACCACACTCTAACTCTTATAAAAATAGGAAACTAGAAAATGTGATTTTCAGAAATTCGAAACGGATAATTAAATCACAACAAGACCAATGTTTTGACTAATCTAATTTAGTTCATAATCATTCCACGGCGTATTCCAATAATTTGCTTCTAACAAAAAAAAAACTATTAAATTCTTTGAAGTGACTTATCAAACACATACCAATAAATTTATTATTAGACTAATAAACAATAAGATAATAATTATATAATACATCGAACACCGTTCACAAATCCAATCATTTAAAACTACAAAATGTCTATAATTAAAATACAATTTTCATACATATATGATGAGAGAAAATTTCAAACAATCACTCCATTGCTTGTTGATGAACTAAGGTATATTAAGGATAATGTATGGATGTAGGTCAAGTACACAGCTGTGCAATTCCAAAAGGACATATTTTTCTACAACTCTCCATCCCAATTTCAACAAGAAACATGATTGCAAAAAAGCATGCACAGCTAGGAACTAAACACAAGCTTACAACAATCAACCACTAATTGATTGAGGTGAGCACCATTGGTGATGAATTGACTTGAGGCATCACATCTTGTGTGTTTTGTTCCCAATTTCTGTGGCTATTTGTTGCACAAGGAATCATAACAGTAGCAGGCTCCAACCCCACTCATAGCTGTACTCTCTTTTTTTGCTTCTTGGTTGAGTTGGAAACATTCATCAGGTGGGTGCTGAACCATCTGTTTACATGCCCACTTGCTATTTGGATATTTTCTCTTATTATGCATAGTGAGTGCATGAGAACATATCGAATCGATTCTGATCTTACTGAGATTAGTTAGCACGATGGTCTCGCTGGTTTGACCCTAATTTTGGATGCCTATAGAATTAGGATTTCGTTTTTCTATATTTCCTAATCAGGGTACGATGTAAGACTGTTCAAAATTATCGAACCAACTCAACTCGAACTGAAAAATAACCAAACCGGACTAGTTTGTTTGGTTAAAAGATAGCTTAAACTGCAACAATTTGATTCTGGTTGATAGAATTAAAATCGATAAAAAAAATAAGTAAAAACAGGGCCAAAATGTGATAAATTTATGAAAATTGGCTCAAAGAAAATCAACCGAACCTGACTAAAAATTGACTAATTCAAAACCGAATAGAATTTTGACAGTTTACTTTCGGTTTATATTTTCTCATAATCGAATAGATCAGTTCGGTTCAAAACCGAACCATGAGTAGTTCTAGTATGGTATGTGTATATATATTCATTACTCATGTAACCTAATTAAACTCACTTGGTGGTATTATGATTCTTTCTAATGAGAATTCCTCTCTTCTCTCAATAGACATAGTTGACACATTTTCAGTTAAACACGTAAATTCGTTGTTTTTGTTTGTTTCTTAATCCCCAACCGTACCATCAAAATAAAAATGGGGTTGATTTATCACTAAAATAGTGTTGATCTTGCTAGTGTGAGATCAAAGTTTCAAATCGGAAAAGTATTGGGTATAAAGAGAGTTTGTATACATATTAGAGCATTGGTTCAGTAAAACTCTTATGGTTGGTAAGACCGGGACCTTGATCGACTCCTCTCGTTGTGAGACCCATATAGAATGAAAAGGGTTGTTGTGTGATCTAGTAGACCAAGGTAAAGGTTGTGGGCTTAGGAGGGCTAGCCCGATGTGATGAGACTTAATGTGTATGGGGAGATTGTTAGGTCTACATGTGAGTTCAAAGTCTCACATTGAAATGTTACTAGGTTAAGGAAGATCTTATATAAACATTATACCTTATACATGATATGTTACTCTTATGAATCAAAGATAGACTCTAAAATGTGTATGGGTTTCCTTGGGTGTTCCTCCTGATAAAGGCTCAATTCTCACAAACAGTGGTATCAAAACATGTTTCAGTAAACTCTCATGATAAAGTGAGTCAGATCGACTCCTCTCATGGTGAGGCCCAGATAGGATAAAAAAGGGCACTTATGGGATTGAGTTGAACAAGGTAAAAAGTTTGGGCTAAGAGGGAGCCAGCCTAATGTGATGAGACTCAATGTGGAGGGGGATTGTTAGATTCACTCATTCACATGTGAGTTCAAAGTCTCTCATCAGAAGATTACTAAGTATAAGGAAAGTTTATATGCACTTTAGACTTTAGACCTTAGACCTAATATGTTAGTTTTTGGGTCAAATGTGAACTTACCTGGGCGCTCCTTCTAGTTAAGGTCCAGACCTCCCCAACAGTGGTATCATCGACTTGGTTCTATAAAACTCTCTTGGTAATGTAGGTCAAGTACTCCTATGATTGGTAAGATCAGGATCGTGATCGACTCCTCATATGAATAAGATGAAAATGGCTCTTGTGAGATTGAGTAAACCAAGATAAAAGTTGTGGGGTTATTGGGAGTTAGCCCGATATGATGGAACTCGGTGTGGAGTGAGAGATTGTTATGTACACATGTGAGTTCAAAGTCTCACATCGAAAGATTATTGATTTCAAGAAGAGTTTATGTACACATTGGATCTTAAACTTATTAATTTAGTCTTTTGGGTCAAATGTGGGCTCTAACGTGCGTATAGACTTCCTTCGGTGCTTCTTATAGGTAAGACTCAAATCTCCCTAACAAATCTATGTTAAAACTAACGCATAAATTCAGAGAGGCTTGACATGTGGCTATGAGATTTTTTGACCAGAAATATAATGGCAAGAAAGGTGCCCACATATCTAACATTAAACTCTAATACCATGTTAAAATGGATTCACTTAAAATTTTGAATTTATTAATTAATACTCAGACCTGGTATTTAAACTATTGAATATATCAATATTTGCCCGACGTGTATCCTAACAAGTACACGTTAAGGGTGGGATAGGAGGGGTGTCGAGGAATTTCACATGTAAGTCCAAGTCTCACATCGGATGAGTACGAGGTATAAGAAGAGTTTATATACACATTGGATCATAGACTTGATAAGCTAAATGTGAGTTTTTCTTGTGATATGCTCCTTCTTGATAAGACTAAATTCTAAGTACATGATTTATTCCATATATGCAATTTCAATAGTTTAAAAAATAAGTTACAATAATATGACCCACCATTTTAAACAATAAAAGTTATGGTCAATTTTTTGTTTGATCTACCCAGCTCATGACTTGGTCTGAACCTATCATTTTCTAATGATATGGTTTTCATCCCTAGATTTAGTTTTGAAACCGAATTAACTTTTTAAGTTATATTTTATTTACCTGTAAAACTATCTCCATCTTTTCAGCATAATCGAATTTACTATAAATAATTAATGTGATGCTCAACCGCTGGGATATTCCTTTGGACACAATATACATATTTTATTATTTTAAATTTTAAATTTTAAATTAGGAAAAATTGGCCTAGAGTAAAGACACTATATGTCTTGAAAGTATTAGTTTAAATGACGTCTAATTAAAAAAAGTAGACTAGTTTTCGATTTAAAACTTTAATCAATCGTAATGAACAAGTCGATCCACATGATTTGGACCAATACGAGGAAGCAGGCTCATACAAAACCTAAAAGCTTAAGAATCTTCGAAGTTAAATTAGCATAAATTAAGAGTCGTCCACACAAGTCACGGTAGTGGAATTTGGAAGCCTATCATAAATGTTCCCCATGCAAAACGAGATCTGGAAGCACAACCTTATCTTCCCAAATATTATTGGTGTTTATATTCAGCAAAATCATAATCATGAACTGTTTCGGGTAATAGGTAATCGTAAGTGTCAAATGTCACTATACATATATAGTATATAAATAGATATGAGACTAAGAAATAAAGTTGACTTGTACACAAATTAAATATATGAATAATTACATATTATTATATTCAACTATCATTCAATTTTATATTACCATCTCAACTTTAAAATTTAATTTATAATTACATATCAACTATTTTTTTTATATATAACTTAATTGTGGTTAAATCTATTAAAATTAAGAGGTAAAATGCGGTTACTATATATTTTTCATAAGTTTTAATCCAAAAATCTACTTTTTATATTTTGTCAATGAATTAATATATTTACCCTCAATCAAATAATATATTTGGCTTATGATTTAAAGGTAATCATGTCTCCTACGGTAAAAAAAATTTAAAATAAAAACTGAAAACTTCATCTTCAACGGTTCTCGCCAGCAAGCTTCATTCATGCGACTCGGCCGTAGGGCATCTCATCTCTCAGACGCGGGAGCTCTATGTTCTACGACAAATCTAACCCTTAAAATTTATCTTATCCGAAACTTCACTTCGATTATAAGGAGTTGAAGAAATCAAAAGATGCTGAAAGGAAATATGATAATAAAAGTGAAACTTGAAATTTCTCAGCGTCCAAACAGAACCCACTTGATAAAACACCTCAAATTCGCAAAAGTGATATGATTATACTTTAATACCTTCAAATTTCTCCATTTCAAGTCCAAAGCTCTCACCTTTACAAAAACCCCTAAATGGAGAAAAGGTTCTAAGAAGGTTCTTGAACAGAAACGTCGGCCGAAATCAAGCCCATTATCTTCAATTTCCTTGGATTCTTTGAATTACCTTGTGGATGGATTCGCCTTCTCCGCCCAAATGTAGTGGCTGCTTATGGTAGCCTAAAAAAAATTCGTCTATATAGAGCTTGCCGGCAAGGATTAGAGAGCACAGAAGTTGAAGATCAAGTTTTCAGTTTTATTGTAAAAGGCATAATAATCTCCTTTAAGTCAGAAGGCAATTATGTTATTTTATTGAATGTCAACTCAAATTTATTAATAATATACATAAAAACATATTTTTTGACTGAAATCTATGAAAAAGCCGACCATAAGTGTATTTTATATATTTTACCTCACAAATATGTTAGATTGAACCACGGTTAAGTTGAGTGTAACAAAAACAACAATTGAAATATATGTAAATCAAATTTCTAAAGTTCGAGATAATAATGTAAAATTAAGTGATAGTTTGAGATAATGTTATGTAATTACCTCTTACGTTAATGTAAAAATAAGCGACACTTTAGGATAATGTTATGTAATTATCCCTTGCAGTTGCAGTTATCGTATGATAGACTAATTTTTTGGGTTATAATAACATTCAACTTTATATATTTCGAGTTTAGCTAGGTATCACACTTTAATTTGAAATGAGTCGTCATTTATTTCGTTAATTGTGATAATTTCTCTTCAACTTTTTTTCCTCTGTTAGAAATAAACTCAAAACTGAAATACCCTTCAATTTACGTGTATATAAATAAAAATAATTTAATTTAATCAATAAAAATAATTGTATGCTAATTTGTTTTTCTTTTAGTTTCATAAATAACTATGATATTTAAAAGGGAAAAAGACATTTTTGTGCACCTAACTATAGCGAATTCTCACTTTCATATCTTACATTTTTTTTTTAGTACCATGAATTTCATTTTGGGACAATCTATTCCTAAAATACTAAAAATACCCAAATTACCCCTGAAATTGAACCAAATTTAAATCATCAAAATTAAGTTGAGTCGGTTTAATTGGGTTTTAACTGGTTTAATCTGGTCTAGCCAAAAAATTAAATTGAACCAGAGACCTTTGGTCTCCTCCGGCTACTCAGCTCCGACCTCGACTCTGGCCAAGCCTCCGGCAGCATCTACTCCAGCGGCCCAACTCTTGCCTCGTCTTTGAAGAGGAAGACGGCCACCATAGAAAGGGTGCTCCGACCATCACCGACGGCTTCGTCTTCAAGCCTCTCCAGATTCATCTTCAGGGTCACCAGATTCATCTTCGATTGGAATGCACTCTTGCAAAAATCAAGCATATCGGCGAGGTTTGGGCTCCGACGAGGATAAATCGAAGAGGTCTGGTTCCAATTTGGCCCGACAAGGGTTGAGGCGAGGCTTCGATGGCGAAGT